>CAJPIZ010004106.1:0-10694 GCA_905368565.1 Medioppia subpectinata
TCTCTCTCTCTCTCTCTCTCTCTCTCTCTCACACACACACATTTGAAATCAATTGTTTTCTTGGATTTCAAACTTAATATAATTTTTGTCTCTTTTCTCACGACTTTTTTCAGAGATGGAAATGAAACAACAAATTCAATAAACGCGGCCAACAATTCACTATTTTATGCATTAGACAATCGGTTGAATGGCAAACAATTAAAGGGAATAATGTCTGGACAACGAAAATCATTAACCAATAATAATGAGCCGATTGTCACGAATGGCAATAATAATACCGTTTGTCCGCAATCTGTCTTATCTGACGAGGAATTACAGCTTTTGGCCAAACTTGAAGAACAGAATCGGTGAGCGATTTTGCTATAAATGATACATACATTGTATAATAAATAAATGGACAGTTAGGTTAAGGTGTGGTAATTCGCACATAACTGTATAAAAACTACAAACTAAACGGTAGTTATGTCTAAAATAATTGTGTAATAAATTGTCTGTAATTTATAACACTGTAAAACGAAAGCGCTGTTGAATAGACACATCTGTTTTTTGTTTTAATTTCACTTTTAAGTAATTTTAATGGTTATATTTAATTAATTCCATTCATTCATTAGTTGTTAGTTAAATGTTTCCCCATATTTAACATACCGTAGACTTAAATACATAATGAAATCTAAAAAGTGGAGCCATGAATAGGTGGGCAATTGAAAAAACTAGTGAAACACGATTGTCACTCAAACATTGTCTTCCGGGGAAATAAACAATAGGTTAGAGAAAATTGTTTGAAATCATTGACGCGGAGTACCAGTTATGTGCGATTATAACAATAATTCATTCAACACTCAATGCCTATCTGTGCCTAAAGAGTATGTCTTTTATTTAGAAGAATAATAGAGTTTTTAATGCCGACAATAGACTGACGTTTTGTTTATATTAAACACTATTATTTCGAAAAAAGGGTTTCACGACATTTGAATGAAAAAAATGCCCGAATTGTGAACTAAAGTTGTGTTTCATTTTGTTTGCAGACTAATTGAAACCGACGTGAAGTGTATGAATTCGCTTCAATCAAATTGCGGTCATTCGCGGCGCTCGTCGGACACGAGTCAGGTGTCGGAGATCTCGCAAATGAATTCCGAGTCCAACGATCAGGACCTGTCCAACGGTCGAGATGTCTGGCAGATATGGGGACAACTGATTAACGAGTGGAACAATCAAACCAAAAAGAATAAGACATTACAGGTATTGGCACTAAATTTTTGGCAATTAAAAAATTCAGTTGATTTTAATTTAATTATTGTTTGTGATTCGTATAGGAATTGGTCCGCAAAGGCATTCCCCATCACTTACGAGGAATGGTGTGGCAGTTGTTATGCAGCGCTCAGAGTTGTTCCGTCCGCGACCAATACAGCGATTTCTTGCGCCAGACGTCTGTCTGCGAGAAAGTGATTAAGAGAGACATCGCTCGCACTTATCCCGAACACGACTTTTTCAAAGAGAAGGGCTCTCCCGGACAGGAGGGCCTCTTCAATGTCATGAAAGCGTATTCAATACACGACAGCGAAGTCGGCTACTGTCAGGGCAGCGCTTTTCTGGTGGGCGTCCTTCTGCTCAATATGCCTGAAGAGGACGCCTTCGCTGTATTCACATGTCTTATGCAAGACTACCGGCTCCGGGAGATGTATAAGCCGACAATGGCTGAACTCGGTCTTTGTATCTATCAATTGGAATGTATGGTTCAGGTGAGCGCCACATGTCTTCATGTCTTATTGTATTTTTGAAGATCATATAGTTTTGTGCCACAAATCTAACAATGTTTATGTGTTTTGATTATTGATAGGAACTTCTACCGGAACTGTTTATGCACTTCCAGTCGCAGAACTATCACACGAGTATGTATGCCAGCAGTTGGTTCCTCACACTCTTCACTTCATGCCTTCCCCTTCACATCGCGTATCGGGTTTTGGATCTCTTTCTCTACGACGGAATCGAAATGATTTTTCGCATTTCTATCGCTATATTGTTGTTATGCAAAGAAGACTTGCTTCGTCTCGATATGGAGGGTCTCTTGAGGTACTTCCAGAAGGAGATGCCATCCAAGTGTGAGACCGATCCCGACTATTTGGTGAATCTCTGCGTTCAAGTGAAATACGACCAAAAGAAGATGAAAAAGTATTGCAATTGTCTTTTAATGTTTCAATTTTAATCCGTTTTTCTTTAATCAATAGATTAGCCAAAGATTATCAAACAGTAAAAGCTAAAGAACAGGAAGAATTGGTTGAGTTGAGAGTAAGTATAGATATGTTTTACAGGTTTATTATATCATTAATAATGTATTTTATGATTACAGAGATTAAGAACTGAGAATCGATTGCTTAGACAGCGAATCGAGAACTTAGAGCACGAATCGGCAGAATTGGCGGACAAACTGATTCAGGGACAGGTCTGTCGGGCACAGGAGGCGGAGGACAACTTTGTGATCAAACGTGAATTGGCGGCCATTCGTCAGCAGGAGTTGGAGGCGAAGAACGAGTTGGAGAAGGCGTTGCATACCATCACCGAAATGAAGGAAACCAATAGCATTAACTCATCGCTCGAATCGCAAGAGAATCAACAGTTGATTGAGTCCTTACAGGAAGAGCTGATTGCCGTTAAACTCAGAGAAGCCGAGAATAACGAAGAGATGAAAGTATTGAGGGAACGGATCAACGAATTGGAGGAAATCAACAATCGTTTGCGTGAATTACCTCCCGATCACGCGGTGGCACAACTCCAGGAGGAGTTGATCGCCGTTAAGCTCCGGGAGGCGGAGGCGAACCTATCGATGAAAGAGTTGCGCCAAAAGATAACAGATCTGCAGCAGATGTGGACCGAACACATGTCTCAAAGCCACGGCAGCAACGACTCGTCTCTCACTAACAATTCGCAGCCCAATAGTCTTGAGGGTAACAACGGTTCCAATCCGTCCTCACTGTCGGTCACATCGAGTCC
Source organism: Medioppia subpectinata (assembly GCA_905368565.1). Lineage (NCBI taxonomy): Eukaryota > Metazoa > Arthropoda > Arachnida > Sarcoptiformes > Oppiidae > Medioppia > Medioppia subpectinata. Next base: position 2,989 of record CAJPIZ010004106.1, read on the forward strand.
AATGAAAATGTTGGGCAATGCTATGAAACGTACCGATCATTCGGCAGAAATCAATAAACTGAAGAACGAATTGATGGGCGCAAAGCTCCGGGAGGCCGAAGCCATCGCAGAACTCAAAGAATTGCGTCAAAAGTTGATGGAATTGGAGACACAGAATCAGGTGTCCATCAATCAGATCAGACGACAGGCCGACGAGACCAACAAATTGAAGGACACGTGCGAAGAGTTGACTGAAAAGGAGAGACAAACAGTGAGTGCGTTGAACGCCGAGAAGAGACGGTACGCCGACCTCGACTTCCAGATTAAAGAGCAGCAAATGATGAATCGGATCAAAGAGTTAGAGCAAACACAGATCGTCGCTGAACTCAAACACAAAATCTCATCACTTGAAGCCAAAGTATGTTTGCATTTTGTTTTGTTTAACGACTAATCGCACGAATGATAATCTTATGATTGAATTGATTTTGTGGATCAGATTGAAGAACACCTGACGATCACAAAACTGAACGAAAGCGGTCGCGAACCGGAGAATGTGCTCGAATTACAGGACCGGATGGCGGAACTCCAGTCGGAGATGTTTCGCCTGGAGGTGACCAACAAGAAGTTGAGTTCATTACAAAACGGATCAGCCGGTGATGACATACACACAATGGCCAGAAGGATAACGCATACGTTTACAACAAATTGCGATTAAAACACATCATAAATACTACACAACTATTTGACTATTTATTACTTCTCTATAACTCTCGCGGAATACATGTGTGGACCGGAAATATACAGAATCACCGAAAAAAGGACTTCTTATTGTACGACAACAACGACATTGTGTTTGATATTTAATAAGTATTTTGTTAGCAAAACGACGTTTTTATTTATCGTAAAACAAATCTATTTAAACTGTTATTCATTCATACAAATTGAATCATTGAATTATTTGGTTGACGAGAATATCATTTTAAAAAATTATGTATTTGAAAATAATCAGTGATTTTATTGAATATATTTGTTAATTGAAAATGAAACGGAAAAAAGTTTACGAGACTGTGATATACATAAGCCCTCGAAAATATATACATAAAGATCGAGTGAAAGCAATACTCATTATATAATTAGGGCTACGATTAAAACCGATTCAAAAGTGTTTTTGCGCCGATGAAGGAAAGGCATTGACAACACATCCCAGGCCTACACCACCACAACTACAACCACAATAATAATAACCCCTTCCCTGGGCTGTGGGCTCTAGCGATGTATTGTTTGTTTTTGCTTTGTTTCTTGTTTTTATGTATTTTTTATTTAATAATGAAAATCAATTTTTAAAAGTTTTTTATTTAAGAAAAATAGACACTATTTTATGCACATATTATAGAAAATATTATTAATTTAGTTAATATTATATACATTTTGATTACAATTTTTTTGTTTGTTTCAAAGATTTTTTTCTATTATACATATTCTCTGACAAAACATTTGCATAATTATTGTAATAAATTATTTAATATATTAAATAAAATTTGTTCTCTTTCTTATCATAATATTGTCGTATTATTAAAGATTATGGTCTTTCACTGAACATGATTGGCCCTGGATCAATCTCAATATACTGTAGTAAACTGTCTGTATTTAAAATCAAACACTTATACAGTCATAGTTGAGGATAATTTAGGATTTAAAACATTTCCAGAATATGACTGAACCTCAAAATGCATTCATTTTTAGTTTAAAATTAAACACATTTTGCTATACATTAAGAGTTGAGGAATATTTAAGGTTTAAAACGATTCGAAGGTTTATACAATTAACCGTAATATATCAGAAATATAATCTGACCATGCACACTATAAAGTACATTTTACCTGCAATATGTGTTAAAATGCTAATCAGAATAACTTATTATGGTTGATCACCAAGAATTTTATTAATATTACCTTAACCATACTACTAGTCAATGGGTAAGGCTACAATAATGTTAATGTATGGGACTAACAGTAATATTGTTTATAACCATGCTCAAATGTCAAGTTTTAACTTAACATTTTAGATACATTTCAATAAAAATAGGACAACAATATAATAGTCGATACGGAGTACTGTATTACACATTTACACTAAACATACATGTACAGTATTATTAATTGTACAATTTCAAAAATCAATTAAAAATTTATTAAAATAGATAAATAATACAAGAATTTGTAAATATTCTGTAATTTCGCTAATAATAAGTGCTTTATTTGATTTTAAAAAAATTGTTTTTCAGTAAAAGACAAACACTAATAAAATAATGTTTACTATTAATATTTAATTTGCATTGTTTTCGGTTATTATTTCATAAGATTAAAATTTAGATAATCGTTAACATAAGAAATGCATGTTTTCTTATTAAATAAAAATAGTCACAAAAAGCTAATAAAACGTTTAATCGATTTCTCAATAAATGTTGTGATAAATAAATATTTCGAGTAGATATAGTGTAGTAATGCAGAGATGATATAATAACAATGCTTTCAAAGAAGTAGAAATAATTTTAAAAATCTTGAACTGATTTTTAGATGTATATTAATATTATGATTGTGTCGATAGCTTTAGGAGATAAAAAGATCACATTATATTCATAATGATTTGCAATGCGATGAAAATAACGAGATTTATAATTGAATTAAGAGTTTAGGAAACGAAGAATAATAATATTGTTATAATTGATAAATATTTTTGTCAAACACTTGATTGGCTTAAATTTGAAATTACATTGTTTCTTACAACAAATATGTTGTGCATCAATTGCGGGTATATGGCATAGGTTAATTTATCCTAAAAAGCTTTTTTAAAACTTAATTTAACCTTTTAGTCACCAATATTCCAATGAGTATCCAATCCTATCAAATGGATATCAAATAATATACACAATTTTTTACTTATTTAACTTATGTTTGAAAATATCTCTCAATAATGCATACATAACAGAATATTGTAAAGACTACTGTATTCTAACTTATAATTCATTATTTTGAATTCACTTTTTTAAAGATTATTAACATTTTAAGAATAATACAAATTAATCACATTTTTATTATAACTCATTCATTAATTTGATTAGAAAGAAATAACGATAAATGTGTCAATTCTATTATTATATTGCCTGCAAATGTATCCAGTTGCATTCAGTAAACTGCATCACTTCTCTTACACTATATAATGTGTATATTTTTCAAACATAATTAGAAAATAATCATTAATTTACTGAATATTATCTCTAATTATGTTTAATGTTTTGTTTTCACAAATGTATATATAATTTATATCAAAACCTATTATAATGGGTCTATTCTCTACGGTTCTCAACAAAAACGTTAACACTTTTGCTAATGAATTGCTTTTTATATTAATAATAATATAAAATATAATATTAATATAATATTATAGTAAACTCAGAGTTAATTTGTCAAACAAATAGTTTCCAAGAAAAACTTGTGGATTGAAATAATTTTTTGCTTTTTATATAAAATATACATTTTCTGGTTAATTGATTGGCTTTAGGGCTCTGTTTGATGTCTATAATAATGTATAACAAAACAGCTTATTATTCATTCATAGTTTTCAAATTGAATAATTGGCACTCGAGTCGAGTCGAGGATGAAGTTCCCCCTAAACTTTAACCCAAACCCAGTCGAGTGTCTCGTAATATACAATCAAAACTATATTTTTATCTCTTTTGATTCTCATGTAATTTCAATAGAGTTTTGATAATATCTCTCTTTTGGACAAAACGAATAGTAAATTAATTTGAAGATAGAAAGAGGATATGAGCTCTCAATCTATTCAATGAATTGGTTATTAGCGTTGAATCGATGGATAGGTTGACCACTAAACACAAGTACACACTCTTTGCTCTCATCCCAAATGTTAGCTCTTTTTCCACTTAACTTTGCCATAGTTTGAGCCATACTTTGAGCCAATTTATTGAAGCGCTTTGTCTAGTGATGAGAGCCGCTCCAGTCCTACCGTTCCTCTCCCTCTGCCCTCTCATTACACACTCCCTGTACTCCAAATGCTATCTCACTCTATATCCTCCCTCTACTACTTGTATGTTGAGTACAGTCTCATTGATGCGATAATTTGTTGCGATGATTGGGCCAAACGGTAATAACTGTCTTATAATGTTTTGGTAATGTTTTTGCGGCAAATGTTTGATTTGGCTTCAAATGAGTTTCATATTAAAGCCACAATTTTCTCTCTCACTTAACAACTCTTATATAAAACTATAGCGTTGTTGTGATTCTTGTGTGACTCCTATTCCTATCATCGCATCCACTCCTCTATTCTGTGCCGCAAATCACAATCAAAAGTGTTGAGAGAGAGAGAGAGAGAGAGAGAGAGAGAGAGAATTACAGTGTTATCACAGTTGAGGCTCAGGAGTGAGAGGAAAGCTTTAACCGTATATTGAGTGATGGTATGACTATATGATTGTTTTGTGTACAGAGAGAGAGAGAGAGAGAGAGAGAGAGAGAGAGCTATGAGAATCATTAGATTTGTGAGACAATTACCAGTGAATAACATGAGGGCCAACACTTCATCATTGCCTGCAAATCGTATTTACATAACATTTCCTCTAAATAGAGACACAATTTTGTGTTACAAATAATGATTTGTTTCGCATTTAGACAAAACTGTATTCATCGGTAAGCGTTAACTCACTTTTGTATTCAAAAACATACCAAAGCCTTAACACCTTATGTTAGTGTAAAGTAAGCATTAGTTTAGAAAAACAAGACTTTTATTTGGAGTCCTCTTTATATTCACATCTCATTATTTGCTTTTATAAATGCTATACATTTTCACTCTTATAAAGGTATAAATGAATGCAAATTATATTAGAAAAAGAGTGAAATAAAGGATTTGATCGCAGCTTTTGTATTAAAACTTATATTGCATTACAAGGGATGCAAATAAGCAATTTAGCCGATGGGCTAACACTCTAATTGTGTAACTCATCAAAAATGCACTTTTCATTCATTGCATACATCATATAAATATAGTACAGTACTGTATATCTACAAATCTCTCTCTCTCTCTCTCTCTCTCTCTCTCTCTCTGTACACAAAACAATCATATAGTCATACCATCACTCAATATACGGTTAAAGCTTTCCTCTCACTCCTGAGCCTCAACTGTGATAACACTGTAAATATTCGGCAATAGTCTGTAGTCTATAGACTATAGTCTGTACTCCAAGTGAGAGCAGAGGCCGTATACAGTCAGCCAACCAGAGGATCGCAAATCGGATGGTGAGGTGTGGGCTAAAAGTTAAACACACGGATCAAACTTATTGGCATGAGTTGTAAGTGAGGGTCGCTTAAGAGGCCATCAAAACATCCACTGATCCCTCACATCAAACACACATTCATCACTCAATCATTCATATACTATACTCCTTGTGGTTATAGACATGGATGTGACCAAAAAATCTTCATTTCTTATCAAAGATATATTGACAACAATTCGGGCTAAGAGTCCGACAGAAGATGACAGAGAAGACACCGAACAACTGATACCCAACGATAATGAAGAATCCGATGACGAAGATATCGATGACATGGATGTGGCCATAGATGAGCCAACTTTTCATTTAAATGGTATGATAATCCTGAACTTTTATTTTTACATTTATCAATATCTTTGGAAATATTTGCTAAATATTTGTTATATATTAAATAGTTTTTACTCAAAAGTATAAAAACTATTTGTATTAACAATTAAAATAGTTTTTTTGTAACCGTTTGATAAATTTGTTTTGTCGGATATTTTTATTGAACGTATCATTTGAGTCGAGGATTACATGAATTGTTAGATTGATTTGCATTTAAAGCATTCAAATGTGTTTTACAATAATATATAGAAAAGTTTTTGTTACAATGTTTTGTCAGAAGCACTTCAAAAGTTATGTAAATGTGTTAATGCTTTTCAATTGAGAGGCGATTTGTGTTGGAAATCGAGAAACTTTTTTGTGTTTAGGAAAAACATCCAAAACTCTCTCTCAAAATACTTTTAAAATCGGCCTAAAAAAGTATAAGTGATGAAAAGTATGCATAAGTTAGCGATTGATCTGTGATTTTAGGTATTTGTATGTTTAAAGTTTTCAGTCAATCAATGGTTAAAATTTAAGGCCACCTGTAGTGCCATTCAGGGCTCTCAATGAATGCCTCTATTTTCACCGCTCGTGTGAATCCCAATGAAAAATCAAACGAATTATACGGGACTGACATTCAGTTACATGTCGTTTATGATTAGGCCTAAAAAGAGAGTACAACTATCAAAAGATGCAGAGAGAAAGAGAGAAAGAGAGAGAGAGAGAGAGAGAGAGAATTTTGTAGATATACAGTACTGTACTATATTTATATGATGTATGCAATGAATGAAAAGTGCATTTTTGATGAGTTACACAATTAGAGTGTTAGCCCATCGGCTAAATTGCTTATTTGCATCCCTTGTAAAATAGAGTGAGATAGCATTTGGAGTACAGGGAGTGTGTAATGAGAGGGCAGAGAGAGAGAGAGAGACTACTAATATAGTAATATCGGACTCATTGCACAGTATGTATAAAAAGTAACAATAAATGGAAAGCAAACTAATAATAGGAAATTTGTTTGATTTAAAATTCAATATTGTGTTGACCCGTGTTTTTGTAAGAGGTGTTGCCATTACGACATTACGACCCCTCCAATTATATACCAATAATGCACTCATAGGAGCCTTAACTATGCCATCAAATTGTAAAAACTTATCTATAGTTGTGTTGTATGTCGTCCTCCGCTACTCTATTAACGCAAATGCCTTTTATGTAAAACATCTCAATTGAGAGAGAATAATGTTATTTAATGCAAATGCAAATCAATTTTATGGTATGATTTCATCTGTCGTTCACATTATTCACGATAAGAAAAACTTTTCTTCAATTGAATCCATATTTCGGTTTACATTATTTGAAAACATGTCTATAAATCGGATTTCGGACACAATTCATGTGTTGTATAAGAATTATAATAATTTCTTTCATTTTGCAGAATAAATTGAATATATATTTAAAATGTAAAGATTATATCGATATCAATTGATTATTGAATTATTATTACAGTAATATACATAAATATGTATAAATATTCTCATATATTCTTCATTAAACTTTAAAAAAACATATTTTGAATAAGAATTTGCTAAGAATTTTGATTGGGGTAATATATCCTTTAAACAAAAATTTCAAAAATATTTTGATTTGATTTACAACTTAATTGAGTGGAGAAAGACAGGCGTTTTACTGTTATAATGAAAGCTTTCAAAGTGTAATGGTTTGTAAAATACTAATAAATTTACTCAAATAAGCAAAATAAAAATAGACACCAAATTAAACACCAATTTTCATGAGAAATATTCATTGATTGCATTATCATTAGAGAAAACTATTATAGAAAGTTAACAAACATTACATTCATACAAATCAATTGACATAAATGTATTGTTAGATTCAAATTCAAGCGGTTTATATGACGCCTAAAGTTATGGTAATTTATCCGTAAATTTCACCATATATTCCGTTTGTCACAAAATCGCTTACTTTTAATAGATTTTTTAGTTATTTTTTGCATTTCATTTGTCGGTTAAGTTATCCTTTACTTAAATTTAATTACTCTTAAGTGCTAATAGTTATA
>CAJPIZ010004107.1:0-10693 GCA_905368565.1 Medioppia subpectinata
TCTCATCAATTGTGCCAATAATAAGCCGAAGACTGTATTTGACTTCAACTGCGGTCTCGCAATCGATGGCACAGAAAATGATTTCATTAATGCATTGGATTTAACAGAATTTGCGGATAAAATACCCCAAAATTTAATATTAAATATTGATCAATGAAATGACCATTGATTATAATTTATTGTGTTACCCTTCAATAAAAATAGACCAATTGAATAAATATACAAATTATATATTTAAATTATTTATTTATTATTAACTTAACTATGTCAATTATTATACTTTATTGCACTAATAACGTTTGATTGTAAAGTACTGTATTAAGAATTGTCATAATAAACAACATGAATTCTAATTTTATGTTTAAAAATTAAATTTGCTTAGTAAATAATATTTTCTATTGTATTTAATATCCTTTATTTAGTGATTGATCATGATAAAATACTAAATTAGTATTTACAGTATATGTTTTTACAATATACTGCACAATAATTATTTAAAATCTTGCAATTATTATTTATAATACTTCGTATTCAAAGTTGTATTATGTGGGTAGTTTGTTGCATAATAGTAATTCAACGCGCATATGCTGTAATAACCCATTAACTGTTAAGTTAAGTCAAACCGGTACTAAGTTAGCAAAATGTTGATGACAAATATTACTATCAATTTTGCAATCATTAATTAAATAATATATCGTTTTGTTGGCGTTTTGGTCGAAAACATTTGAGTATTTAATTTCAATTGTTTACAACGTTTTATTACATTATACAGGAATATACCGGTATGAAGATGTTTAAATTATAATATAACTTATTAAAAGCTAATGTTTGCAAACAATTAATGTGTAAATTTTATATTAAAGGTATTAAATAAATTGTGTGAAACTATGGCCACAAATACCAGTGCTATAAATGAATTGAGTGCTAAACGAGTCTTAATAAGGGATTCTATGAATCGATTCGACGACCAGTTGTTTGAAAATATATTATCATTTCTAACATTCAATGAGAAAGTATTGTTTGAATGCCTTTCAAAACGTGTCCAGAAATATATTTTCACAAAACAATACAAACTTGTATTAATGTATTGGGACTCTGAAGATAGGGATGTGTTGAACAAACTCTTAAAACCCAAACTAATTACCGATTTTATGACGGGATATTGTAATGAAACCGGATATAAACGCATCAATAAACGATCTCTGAAGACATTGCTATTGAAATGCCATTCATTACAAAGTCTACAATTGGAGTGTTTTGTTGATTCAATTGATTTAAATTTATTTGGCAAATACTGCCCAAACGTAACGGACATTGTATTTAACATAATGTGTCTCTCGGCTAAGGAATTGTCAGAATTTGGTCAAAAATACGGGCATTTGTACCGAAAGGTTGGTCTAAATAGTGAGCACTTTTTGTGTTCATATTTACACAAATTTTTCGTTCACTGTAAGAATATGCGTGAAATCGTTTCACCGGATAATAGTATATTGAAAACCGATGACAACCTATACTTTCCTTCACTCGAAACTATACACAACTTGTCTGTAACTAAAGCAGATTTAGTCAGATTTACCACGTTTTGTGATAAATACCAAAATCAAATGAAAAAACTTAACGTATATTTTTGGGAAGAAATCGATGACAACGAAGTCAAGAATTGTTTAAATAATTTATCATTATTTACACAATTAAATCACTTGGATATTGCTTTTGGGCCATATATTGAGGCAATTGATTGTATTGATGAATATATAATACAATTATCGAGAAATAGTCCCCAAATAAAAGTTCTCAATATAACGGGTTATCCCAAAAATTTCAAATCCCTATTTGACTTATGTTATTCATTTGGAGAGTTTTATAAACTAGTTAAACTTGAATTAAGCATACATGGTAATGAACCAATTAAGCTATTGTATGGAAGTGTCAAATGTTTTAAAACACTCAAAAATCTAAAATCCTTAATCATTTCATATCATTTATTGTCGGAATATTTTTTTGAAAATATTGACACAATTTTACCAAATTTACGGCAATTAAACATTTGTTGTGAATCAGAATTTACTGATAAATCTATTTTAACGATTTCTCGACTTAAAAAACTACGAGATTTTCATTTCAATAGATTTGCGAAAAACAATAAATTAATAACTGATGAAAGTATTTGTGAATTAATTAAAATGTGTCCCAAAATATACTTCGGTTCGCGACCTATGATTACGGCCACAACTATTCAATGTCTCATCAATTGTGCCAATAATAAGCCGAAGACTGTATTTGACTTCAACTGCGGTCTCGCAATTGATGGCACAGAAAATGATTTCATTAATGCATTGGATTTAACAGAATTTGCTGATAAAATACCCGAAAATTTAACATTAAATATTGAACACATCGTTGATAACGAGTGGTAAATTATATAAATTTAAGTGTAAATACATTTCTTAACAAATTGTTTATTTTTAAATATTCTATTTGATAATATTTTTAATTGTTATTTATATATTGTATTAATATAATAAAAATTATTATTTTTGATGCGTGTAGTTATTCGCAAATATTTAGATTGTAATACTATGTTAACACCAGTAAATTAGTGTAATACAATCTAGATAACATTAAACTGATTATGCAAATTCACATTCTAACTCGATTTTAAATAGTGTAACCATGGTAAACATTTGTTGGTTACTACAATTATTTATATTTAATGTTAGATTGTGTATTTTAATTAAACCAAACATTGTAAACTGATTATTAAAGTCATATACTTCTAAAATTATCTTTTAAAAACATTTACAAAATTTTAATACATCATAAATTATTTGTGAATCAGAAATTGACGATAAATCTATTAAACCAGAGTTTTTTCGACTCAAAAAATGCATGAATTTAGCTTAAATTGATTTTATAAAAACATTACATTAATAACTGATAAAAATATTTGTAATTTATTTAAATTGTGTCTCAAAATTTATTTCGGTTTTGATTGAGCCAATAATAACCTTATGATTGTAAAACATATTTTATTGTGATCATTTATTAAGTATCAGTACCATTCTGCAATATAAAGTATGCATTTCATAATACAATACATGTAAACAATTAAATGCGCATGTTATAATAAATGCAATTAATTATTGCCAGGTATAGCATATGATACATACGTGGTCATAATTAGATTCTATTGGCTTTCCCTTGCCATTCTTACTTGTTAGTCTAATTGCTTTTTATATATTTTTCAATTGGAAAATTTTTGTATTCATGGGACGGATATTTTAAAATTTTGTTATACCTCCTGATCGTTGTGTACGTGGTAGAGGGGCTGTTGCTCAATGAAACCTCCCCCTCTGCACACATGTCAGGAGGGATAATAACATTGTGAAATAGCCTAAATATCCGTTCCATAAATATATAAAATTTCCAGTAAAAATATTATCTAAAAATCATCTAGGTCAACAATGGCAATAAAAACCCCTTGGAATCTAATTCTGCACTCGACTGTACGAGAATTGCAATGAATTGTGTAATAATTCAATAAATTGTGTAATAATTCAATAAATATTATTATTATTTGATATAACGTTTCGTTGGCGTTGTTTTCATTTAATATAAATACAATAAATATAAACTATTGTTAATATTTTATCAAATGCCTATTAAGTGCCTATCAAATGCCTTTGTAAGTCAGGTTAATTAAATATTTATTATAATTGAGATATAAAGTTCTAATATTTAAAAAAAAGATAATTAAGTTTATTTTGAAAATCATAAAAAATAATGGCTACAAATAGTAGTGTTTTGAATGAATTAAGTGCTAAAAGTGTATTATTAAGGAATTCATTCAATCGCTTTGACGACCAGTTGTTTGAAAATATATTATCGTTTCTAACATTTAAGGAGAAAGTATTGTTTGAATGCCTTTCAAAACGCGTCCAGAAATTTATTTTCACAAAACAATACAAACTTGTATTAAATCGATGGGATTCTCAAGACAGGGATGCGTTGAACGAACTCTTAAAACCAAAACTGGTCACCGATTATATGATCGGAAATTGTAATGAAAGCGGATTTAAACGCATTGATAAGCGATCTCTGAAGACATTGTTATTGAAATGTCAATCATTACAAAGTCTACAACTGGACTGTTATGTCGATTCAATTGATTTGAATTTATTTGGAAAATACTGTCCGAATGTGAAGGATATTGAGTTTGATATAATGTGTCTCTCGGCTCAAGAATTGTCAGAATTTGGTCAAAAATACGGACATTTGTACCAAAAAGTTGCAATGTATCATGATCATTTTTTGGGTTCTTATTTATATGAATTCATTATTCACTGTAAGAATATTCGTGTATTAATTTCACCCGAATATAGTGTTATAAAACTCGAAGACAACGTATATTTCCCTTCACTCGAAAGTATAAACAATTTTATGATAAATTTGAAAAATGTATCCATATTTACCTCATTGTGCGATAAATACAGGAATTGTTTGAAAAAATTTGTCATTAATTTTAGCGATGATATGAAAGAAAAAGAGTCCAAGAATTGTATGAATAGTTTGTCATTATTTACACAATTAAATTATTTGGAAATATCTTTCGTGAGACTTAATGAAAAAATTGATTGGATTAGTGAATGCATTACTCAATTATCGAGAAATAGTTCCCAATTAAAGGTTATCGATATATCGTGTTATTCAACAAGTTTTGAATCTCTATTTGATTTAGCTTATTCATTTCGAGAATTTTGTCACCTGGTTAAATTAACTTTATCTATATACAATCTGGATCCAAAAGAGATTAGCCCATTATATGGTAGTGTGAAATGTTTTAAAAATAGCAATCATCTCAAATCACTGACCATTAGAAACAGTTTAATTGCGGAAACTTTCTTTGAAAACATTCACCAAATTTTACCAAATTTACGTGAATTAGAAATTAGTTGTGAATCAGAATTTACGGATAAATCTATTCTAGCCTTTTCTCGACTCAAAAAACTTCGTGATTTTAGTTTTCATAGATTATATAAAAACAACAAATTAATAACTGATGAAAGTATTTGTGAATTAATTAAAATGTGTCCTAAAATATACTTCGGTTCGCGACCTATGATTACGGCCACAACTATTCAATGTCTCATCAATTGTGCCAATAATAAGCCGACGATTGAGTTTGACTTCAATTGCCGTCTCTTTATTGATGGCACAGAAAATGATTTCACTAATGCATTGGATTTAACAGAATTTGCGGATAAAATACCCGAAAACTTGACATTAAATATTGATCAAAACCTTGATTGAATTATAATTTTTATAATCAGAATAACAATAAGACCTGAATTGTATTTTAATTTTTATAAACATGTTAAATTAATTTATATATATTTATTGAATTTAAATTAAAATTTTTTTATTTAATTTCATACACAAAATAAATTTTGTTTAACAATACAATTTTTGGAAATTAATTAATTGTGATTATTATAAGTTTTTATCGCACATTAGTATTGATTTTATATTAAACTTAAAATAATAATACAGTAAATTTAAATCTAGATCTAACATATACTTTACATACTGTAATATCTAATAATATTATGTAACATGCAAAGCATTACATTATATTATAAATTATAATTTACAATGATTATAATGTGTAATAAGTTACTTTATTTCTTATCAAAATTTCTATCAATTGTGACACTATTTACTTTAATAAATCGTTTTGTCAGCGTTTTTATAGAATAAAACATTATAAATATATTTCATTATTAATAAGTTATTAATTTAATAACTCTTAACTTGTGTTCATTTGTTAGTTAAATTAAATTAACACAATTGTAATAATATTTTTAATATTCTTCATACAATTGTTACAAACAGTACTTTACTGTTATAATCGTTATAATAACTACAACTAATTTGATATAATTATAACAATTATTACAAAATCATGGTCACAAATGCCGGTGTATTGATTGAATTGAGTGTTGAAAGAGTTATAACAAGAGATTCATTTAACCGTTTCGACGACCAGTTGTTTGAAAATATATTATCGTTTCTAACATTCAATGAAAAAGTATTGTTTGAATGCCTTTCAAAACGTGTCCAGAAATTTATTTTCACAAAACAATACAAACTTGTATTAAGTGATTGGATGCCTGAAGACCCGAATGTATTGGAAAAGCTCTTAAAACCAAAACTGATCACCGATTATATGACCGGAAAGTGTAATGAAAGCGGATATAAACGCATTGATAAGCGATCTTTGAAGACATTGTTATTAAAATGCCATTCATTACAAAGTCTAGAACTCGAGTGTTTTGTCGATTCAATTGATTTGAATTTATTTGGCAAATACTGTCCAAACGTAACGGACATTGTATTTAACATAATGTGTCTCTCGGCTAAAGAATTGTCAGAATTTGGTCAAAAATACGGGCATTTGTACCAAAAAGTCACACTATATTACGATCACTTTTTGACCGCATATTTGCATGAATTCATTATTCACTGCAAGAATATTCGTGTATTAATTTCACCCGAATATAATGTTTTGAAACTCGAAGACAACGTATACTTCCCTTCACTCGAAACCATTGACTTTATTCGCATAACTCAAGAAAATATACCGATATTTACCTCAATGTGTGATAAATACGGGAATTGTTTGAAAAAACTTACCATAGATTTTAGGGACGATTTGAATAATAGTGAGATCAAGAACTGTATGAATAGTTTGTTATTATTTACACAATTAAACAAATTGCAAATTTATTTAGGGAAATATAGTGAGAAAATTGATTGGATTAATGAATATTTAATTCATTTGTCGAGGAATTGTCCGCAAATGAAAATTCTTGATATAATGTGTTTTGCGGAAAGTTTCAACTCATTATTTGACCTAGCTTATTCGTTCAAAGGGTTTGCCAATCTGGTTAAATTTAGTTTAGATATAGATATAGGGATTACTGAATCAATTAGACTATTATACGGTAGCGTTAAGTGCTTAAGAAAAAGCAAAAATCTTAAATCCCTAAACATTAGAAATCATTTATTGCCGCAATTATTCTTTGAAAATATTGACACAATTTTGCCAAATTTACGGCAATTAAACATTTGTTGTGAATCAGAATTTACTGATAAATCTATTCTAGAGTTTTGTCGACTTAAAAAACTACGAGAATTTCATTTGACTAGTTTCACAAAAAACCACAATTTAATAACTGATGAAAGTATTTGTGAATTAATCAAAATATGTCCCAAAATATACTTCTGTTCCCGACCTATGATTACGGCCACAACTATTCAATGTCTCATCAATTGTGCTAATAATAAGCCAAAAACTGAATTTCACTTCTATAGCGGTCTCGCAATCGATGGCACAGAAAATGATTTCATTAATGCATTGGATTTAACAGAATTTGCGGATAAAATACCTGAAAATTTAACATTAAATCTTTATCAAAATGATGATTAAATATAAATTACTTGTAAATAACTTTTAATATTTTATTAATGTACACTATATTTTAATTGTTTATATTTTATAATGCCTTAACTCTTATAATTTTAACATAGTAATTATCATAAATATTACCTGGTAATAAATTAATATTTAATATACTTGTGCTGGTTATTTAAATATACATATTATAAACGTTATATTTTACTTCATCATTGTACTTCTCTCACATTACTGTAATCGTTTTTATATACACAAATTTACACAAAACTATAAAATATAAATAATTTGTATTTTTCTGGTAAAATGAATAAAACTTTTAATACAATCTTCAAAATTCAATGGTTTTCAAAATGTTGTGGAAAATTTACAAACAATGTGTATAACTGTTCACTGATTTATGGAATAATACTGTAGTTATAAGTTGTAAGGTATATAATAAATGTATATTACTATACAATGCTTTAGTACAGTATGTATTGATAAATCAGTCAATAGTCACACACATGTTATTGAATGACATTTAAAAACACATAGTTTATGAAAAATCTTAAAAATTTAAATGAAATTAAAAGTGAAAATCACTGATAGAGAGGACAGTTGTATAAAAATCCCAATCACTATAGACTCTGGGCTCAAAATTGATGCCAATAGAGTGCTATCACTTGAATAGTAGGTTTGAAACACACATCAAAAAGTTGTGAATTTGTTTTTTTTGGTTATAATTGTCTTAATTTTTCATCGAGTTAACCGAGTTATAGTGATTGTCCCGTTTGTTGGCCACAATCCTCCGCAACGACAATGACCAACAAGACTAATGTCCGCTCATCGGCCGCAGCGGCGGCGGCGCCGCAACTGTCTGTCACCGCTATGTTTGACGACATGTGTCGGTCCGGCAATGCATTGGTGGACACCACTGAGGATGAGAGTGAGTACAAGACATATGACACGACAAAAACAATTACAAAGTTATAGCTTTAATTGTATTCATTATAAATGTCTTATGATTTACAAGAGTTCGCACAACTGGTGGTCAACTTTGAGAGCGTTCGGTGTCTATGGCTTCAGACCCGAAATGAGTTGATTTTAACGCAACAGAAGGTAACGGATATGACTGAAGAGAGAAATAAATTGGAGGAATCACTGAAACGGCTTAGACTTGGTTTTGCCAAAGAGCTGAAGGAAAAGGATTTCCATCGAAAGCAATCAAATCTACTGATGAAACAGTTGACTGCAATTAAAGACTTTGTGTTGAATGAGACGGACAGCAGTCCCGAAGAGACCAGAGACCGGCTCCTGTCGTACATACCTCTGGACACTGTACTCGAAGAACACGAATCCGATAACTCGTTCGAAGACCTGCTCTACGATAAGAGCGGAGATGATATCGTCGACGAGTCCACCAAACATACGCTGATTCGCAATAGTTTGGCCCCAAATACCGCTGAAACCACACAAATGTATGCGAAATGCGATTAAGAAATGATGTGTTAATTGATTTTGAAATTTTTTAGACCAACTTCTATGGATGTCGTGTCCATCAGTACCGAAAAGTCTGACACAAATCTTCGGCGAAGTAAAAGCGATACGAGTCTCACGAAAGCTGATCCAACAGATAATCGAAAGACCATTAAATCGGTTTCGGACGCCATTGATGTCGGCAAAGAAAACATTGATATCCGGTATTTGATGAGTACTCCGGCACTGAAGAGGCCGTCATCGGCAGCGCTGACATCGCAACAATTCCTCTCAACGGTTTCCCTTAAGACTGGATTTGCTGTTAAGGCACACACTTTTCAGACCAAACGGGCGATCACTTCCACTAAATGCCGGATCTGTAACAAAGGGATCACTTTTTTGTCCCATTATGTGTGCTGTGAAGTGTGTCTCGGGTTGGCTCACAGTCAGTGCAAGGATCGGCTGCCCATACCTTGCATACCATTCCGGAAGCAGACCTCAAGCAAACACCTGACGGCCAGCTCTACGCGACACATGTCACTGATCGCCGACTTCGCGCCCGACATCCGACCAATGGTTCCCTCAATTCTGGTGCATATATTCAAAGAGATCGAGAGCCGCGGTCTTCACGAAGAGGGCATTTATCGGAAAGCGGGCGCCGAAGTGGCGGTCAAAGAGTTGACCCGAAAGCTGGTTAACCCGAAGACCAGAACCCAATTGTTGGAGTCGTACGACATTCACCTTCTGGCGAATGTTGTCAAACAATTTCTGCAACAATTGGACGAACCGCTTATCACTAAAGTCTTGTGGAGGGATTTCATACGCGCTTCAGGTCTTTAGATGTGTTTTTTTTATTAATGAAACGATTGTCTAAAATATGTGCCATTTTTTTTGTGTGTTTGCCGTTTTGCAGACCAGAAAACCAAGAATGATATGACTTCACTAATGCTGACCACAATGGATGAGATGCCGGCCGCTAATTGTGACAGTTTGGCGTATCTCATGTGTCACTTACACCGTGTGGTCAAAGAGTCCAATAAGAATCTGATGAACGCCAAAGCGTTGGCCAAAGTGTTTGCGCCGACAGTTGTGGGCCATTCGGACGCCACCGTCCCGTCGGCTGAGATGGTGTCCCGAAATAGGGCTCAAATTAAACTAATGGAGGCTTTCTTCGCCATTCCGGAGGAAGAGTATCGAAAACTATTAGCGGACGCCGAGTTGTCATACAGTACTTGTGGTAAATATTCACGCGGATCTGATTAATGGTAGATATGGTGTTCGTAATGATGACATAATTTTGCCCATATTTAGGCACAAACACGAAGTGGTCGCCGAGCCGTCGACGTAAGCGCCGATCGTCTCTCGCAAACACCGGTCCACTCACTCCCATCCGATCTTCACTCATGCCTATCAAAGAGTCCGAAACTAACCACGAATTGAAGCCTTTATTTTAATAGTTGTTTAATTATTTAACCCGTTTTTAATTCAATTTAATATATAATGTGTTTAAGGTATTTATATTTTATACAAATTATTAGCAATCATTGGGTAAAGAATTTTTATACTTTTAAATCAATTTACAAAAATTAAACCATTAATCGATTTTACAATTGTTTCAGAATCACTAAACTTTTATTATTTTTCAATTGCTTTTATTACACTAATATTGAATTTTGAGTGAAATAAATACACAACACTTTTAATAATGAATTATAACTTTTATTTTTATTTCATTCATTACAGAGAATAAGATATAATTTG
>CAJPIZ010004108.1:0-10693 GCA_905368565.1 Medioppia subpectinata
AGAGAGAGAGAGAGAGAGAGAGAGAGAGTGAGAGAGAGAGAGTTTTATATATAACGAAATAAAGTTTTATATTTAGTTTGCAATACAATTGAATAGTAATCTAACGATTTCTTATGTTTCAGACAATCTGTGTTGGCGTACAGAGAGTGTGGCGTAAAGTATAGCAAATAGTGGCAGTAGTCGTCAGTTGTGACCCTAATGTCCATCGTTTAGATGCAAAACTTCACATTTTCGATGTTTAACACAATATATTTATTGTCCCCAAAAACAACACTTTATACCAACTGTCCATTGAAGCGGATAAGAGTGTGTTGTATATGTTGTTTGGTTTCTCAGTGTATATGTTATGTATATATCTGTCGGCGGCAGTTGTCATGTAAAGACATCGTTGAAAATCTAGTACCAATTGGTAGGCAGTAATGGATCGGCAAATAGTTTTGTCTCCAAATACTACGGACTCTAATGTTTAGCCCGAGAAAAAGGATAACTGCTTTTCGCTCTCAGCATATCTTCGGCGCTAAAAGAATTGATTTTATTATTATTATTAAACTCTTTAAGTGGAGGCGATTGCGAGCGTCGACTGACTGTCGGACTATTCATAATAAATATTATATATATTTTTGTTTTATTTTTNCAATGTGTTTCTGTATTACTTATATTTTTTGTGTCGGTATTAACTTTAATATACTCTCTATTTTAATAGCAAAACTGTTCACTATTACTGGCAGAGCATCCGGAATATTCTGTGATATGAATATCTGTATGAATAATGTATTTGTAATCAAATGCAAATAAATTTGTATTTAAATTAATGCACACAAAAGGAAAGGAAATGTATGTAGAAAATTGAATAACAGATATAATAGTTATTTACAAAAAAAATCCTAAAAAGATAAAACTTCATCTCAAAACTGATTAATAAAATTATTTTTAAAAGCAATTAGTTTACATTAAGTTATTAAATCCTTGCTCTCTCTCTCTCTCTCTCTCTCTCTCTTCTCTCATTCACTTTCTGTGTATAACCTAATAAACTAAATACTACTCTACAATATACTAACTGCTAGTCTAGTAAACCGTATGGTTTTGATGCAGGAATATTAAGCAACAAAAACACCAAAACATGTCCACCTTTTCATTGTTCACATGTTTCTGTCCCTTATATAACATTTTGTGTTAACAATTTTTTATTATATTCTCTAATGTGTTCTGCATTAATGTTTAGTGTATTTGTGAACAATAAATATATGATTGGAAAGATTGCTCAGAGAGAGAGAGAGAGAGAGAGAGAGAGAGAGAAACCG
The DNA here is from genome assembly GCA_905368565.1 of Medioppia subpectinata. Classification (NCBI taxonomy): domain Eukaryota; kingdom Metazoa; phylum Arthropoda; class Arachnida; order Sarcoptiformes; family Oppiidae; genus Medioppia; species Medioppia subpectinata. The sequence goes on from CAJPIZ010004108.1 coordinate 1,302, forward strand.
CACTCACAAACACACATACAGTACAGACAGAAACACACATAACATATAACAAAATAGATATCCATTTTATTTTAGATCATTAATTAGCTACAACCGTCGGAATAAATAGCAGTTTTGGTATGAAATATGAAAGTATTTCCACATATAAAACAAGCAAAGAAGAGAGAGAGAGAGAGAGAGAGAGAGAGAGCATATAAAACGATTTTCAAAATCATTATTATCCGCCCTTTTCTTTTCACGAGCCTTTGATAGAGAGGGTAACAACTTCTCAATAGATAGTAATAGTCGTACATTCAATACACACTGTATTATACAATGAATGCCAGTAACAAACAGGCAAAAAATCGTTGCTATCATTTATATTGTTAGCTAATTAATGATCTAAAATAAAATGGATATCTATTTTGTTATATGTTATGTGTGTTTCTGTCTGTACTGTATGTGTGTTTGTGAGTGCGGTTTTCTCTCTCTCTCTCTCTCTCTCTCTCTCTCTCTCTCTCTCCACGCCATACCCGATACCCCCATAGGAGTAGTTGTAAGCAATAATAGTATCAATACTATTCTGTATATTCTCTATACACTTGTTTCGTGTATTAAATGAAAAGAATAGAAAAACAGTGAAAGAAATTATTGAAAATCGCGTATAAATTATGTTTTATGTATTTTTCTCTCCGTCTCTACTGTTTCTCCGGTTCTGTTGTTTGTATTCATTTCACTCTCTATTCTTTGGGCGCAACAAAAGCCGGCGAAAGAATCGCACAAACATTTCGGTATACAATGACTGAAAACATTACATTTATGACTATCTGTCTGTCTATTTGTCTCCGTCTCTACTCCTCCACACACTCACAATGTCTTCGCTCTCTCTATCTCTGTATTTCAAGTTTTAATCGGAAGAGAGAGAGAGAGAGAGAGAGAGAGAGAGAGAGTCTCTCTCTGATGAATTGACCTGTAAGTAACAAACATAACATTTGTGCCCGGGTTTCAATACCTGATTATCATTTACATAAAAAGTTTTCGCTACGCTTCCCTTTGTTTAACAAAAATGTAGTTACGGTTTCAAGAGCTGCGAGAGTGATATACACTCGGAGTTTGTGAAGTCCAAAATGATTTTCACATTTGTCTGTATATTATTATATCCCTATAAATATAGAAACGATAACAATTGTATTAAACCTAAAGCTGAAATTCATTGGCACAGAAATCTCAACACACGGCGGGAGTTATCATCAAAAAATAATACACAGAATCTATTTTGTTTCCTAACTATACTTTTATGGCTAAAGTTTTTTTGTACAACCATATAGTATAACCACAAAGAATATTCTTGATAATAGCCCGGTGTTCACTAAAATTATAACATTTAAACAAAACAGTTATTCATTATACGATTCTGTATATATTCTATAATAATAATATGTTTTATCTTTGCATATACTGTAGTATTATTTGTTGCACAGAAAATAAAAAAAACACAAAATAATAATTGTTATGATAGTCAAGAAAACAAAATTTTTGTGATGCCTTTCAGTAAATGAGTTGTCCGTCAATAATAGATATGGTGTTTAACATTGCGTCCATACAAATAGTTGCCAACAAAACACATAACATACCAATACATACAATGAGTTTTGTATTTTGTTTTTAGTTCTGTTCTGTGTTTATGTATGTCTTAAACATTAACTTTTCGTCTCTCTCTCTTTCTCTCTCTCTCTCTCTCTCTCTCTCTCTCTCTCTCGGATGCATTGTCTAAATGTTAACTACTGTGTATGTGTGCAAAGATATGTCAGTTCACTGTACTGTTATGTATGTCTGTATAGAAAACAACTGTATTCTCGCCGCTATTATAAGTGCTTTTAAGATACGCACAGAATATTCCGATTGAATGGCAAGTAATGCATCAGAAAAACATAAAAGTCGTCTGAATTGGAGAATATCGGAGAATAAGATGAGAGGAAGAAAAAGCAGAAAAACTTTTGCTTTGTATGTCTTTATGTCGTGTTTTATTTGTTGTGAACAAAAATCAAACGAGAAATACAAAGAACAGAAAAATAAAACAAAAATATATATAATATTTATTATGAATAGTCCGACAGTCAGTCGAGCGAGCGTTAGCGGAGGTGAATTTCTCAAATTATTATTATTATTTTAGTTAAGAAAATCGCGGCTTCTATACGACTCTCGCTTTTCGTCAATAGGAAAAAGAGCCCGATTTGTAATCTCAGGCATCAGTTTGGAGACAAAACTATTTGCCGATCCATTACTGCCTACCGATTGGTACTAGATTTTCAACAATGTCTTTACATGACAACTGCCGCCGACAGATATATACATAACATATACACAGAGAAACCAAACAACATATACAACACACTCTTATCCGCTTCAATGGACAGTTGGTATAAAGTGTTGTTTTTGGGGACAATAAATATATTGTGTTAAACATCGAAAATGTGAAGTTTGCATCTAAACGATGGACATTAGGGTCACAACTGACGACTACTGCCACTATTTGCTATACTTTACGCCACACTCCCTGTACGCCAACACAGATTGTCTGAAACATAAGAAATCGTTAGATTACTATTCAATTGTATTGCAAACTAAATATAAAACTTTATTTCGTTATATATAAAACTCTCTCTCTCTCTCTAACTCTCTTACTATCTCTTTATTCTTGACGTCTCTCTAAACAAAACTTCTTATCTCTAATTCGCACAAAAGTTTTCACAAATAGCGAAATGAAATTTTAGTAAAAAAAATAAAAACAATACTTTTGTCCAGAAATTCAATTAAAAGTTTCCAAATAACAAACGAAATATTTGTGTTATTTTATTATTTTATAGTTTAAATTCATTAAAATTGTTTTCAAATTGAAGATAAACAGTAAACTCACGATTGAGAAGAGTTTAAAACAGATATTTTTGCCCAAATTTATCGTATATTACATGCAATTTGTGTGCAAATTAAAACCCGAAACACAAAATTTCCAAATCAATTGTTTGGCAACAAAAATACAGCGAAACCCGTTTTCGGGAACAAATTTTTGGCTATAAATTTCAAAAAACACATAGCATTGGGTTAGGAGAAAAACTGTGTCCCAAAAGTGATAAACAATATTTGTTACACACATTTTTCTGGCCAATTAAACACTCATATAATGTGTATATACTGTATAATCGGTGTGTATATAAAAAATCTGTAATATAATGTTCACAATGACCTCAAAAATGAATGGCTTCTTCATAATAACAAAATAGCCGTTTAAACGCATATTACTATTGGATTAGACGGTTGTGTTGTGTATGTGTTATGTAATTCAGGTCTTCAATTAAAACACAAACATATTATATGAGCGCAAAAAATATCTCATCAAATCTAAATCATCTCAAGAAATCAAGTTTTCATTCAACACATCGCGGAGTCATTAAAATTGCGTTAAATTATAAATTAGTGACAAAATACATACACAATTTGTTACATACATCTCTCTCTCTCTCTCTCTCTCTCTCAACATATGCGACAAATTATACAAAAGTCGGGAAAAAATTATTACTTTGTTTTGCATTTTGAAATTTATTCGGTGTAACAAAAATTGTCCGACAAATTATACAACAAAACTATTTCATACAATTTGAGCCGAAAGTCTGTTTTGTCGTGTTGTTAACTATTTAACACATTTATCGCATTAATAAAGTGTTGTAAAATGTTTTATACAAAGGTATTGATTCCAGTGATGGATCGGTATTTAAAAATGACTTTTATTTTCATTGAAATTTCTGTTCATAACAGATATTTGTCGCTCAAATGAAACACTAGTTTCTTCTTATCAAATACGGCGTTGAATTAAATTATCATTAATTATAACATTTATAACATAACTATAGAAATGAATTTTTATTTCGTAAGCACTCGACTGCTGTTTAGTTATTATACAACTTAAATAACGGCAAATTCAATGGCGAAAAGTATATATAACGGGTGCATTGAGAAACTGACGGACAATTAAGACGTAATTTATTGATCAAATTGAACCGAATTTTTTTAATTGTTGGTTTGCTATAAAACAGTGTTTATTGACCAACAAATCAATGCCATTCATTTGTCTGTACCTCTTCTGCTTCCGGAGTAATCCTCTCCCGAAGAGGTCGAGTTCCGAAATCGGTTTGGCACAATGACCATGGCACTTATAGAATTCGAGATAATAAGATGCGCCAAAGTTATTTTTTACAAAGATTGAATAAAGAAAATAACATTTGGCTATAAATTTTAACATTTGATCCAGCCAATTAAATTATTTGGTCACTTTTAGTTGTCAAAAATATTGATTCCCATTGGATAGCATTGCCAAAGCTATTCGGGAGGTCGACCTCTTCGGGAGAAGATTACTCCGGAAGCAGAAGAGGTACAGACAAATGAATGGCATTGATTTGTTGGTCAATAAACACTGTTTCATAGCAAACCAACAATTAAAAAAATTCGGTTCAATTTGATCAATAAATTACGTCTTAATTGTTCCGTCAGTTTCTCAATGCACCCGTTAATTTTAATGTAAATCACTTTTTAAATTAATTAAAAATTTACAATATTTATAATTGCATTTATTAATCATGTCTGATATTTTAAATTTTGACATTTGTGCTAAAATTCCCCACAATTTAAAACAAGAAATCAAATTATTTTATGTTTTTGACGATTTAGAGTTAAATAACATATTGTTTGTGACGACTAGTGATTGTGTCTATGGATTGGGCGGTAATACATACGGAGGTCTGGGTTTGGGTCACAACCGACCCATCGATGCGCCCGAAAAAGTGCCGCAATTAAGTCATCAAAATATTCAACACTTTTTCAACTCACAGGACGTGGTATTGGCTGTGAATAGCGATCACCAGATATACAGCTGGGGTTGCGATAGGAGGGGACAGTTGACCGAAGGGGACGAATATATCAGTGTTTACTATAAACCAGAAATTATTGCCTTATTTAATACAAACGAGATTTTGATAACACAGATTAGTTGCTCTTATAATACAATACTCGGCTTATCATCCGATGGCCGGGTATACCAATGGACGGCCAATAGCCCACTGAAGCCCAAACCTATTGAGATTAATATTCCCGATGAGTACCGCATTTCTCGGGTTATATCCAGTGTTTGGTTACTGTTTGCCATAACAACCGACGGCCGGGTGTTTATGTGGGGAGAGATGGCCGACATTGGGGTAATACAAAGCCCAAAATTGTTGCCTAATGTAAATAATGTACTCAATATATGCGCCAATACTTACAGTAAAGTGATTATGTTATGCAATGATAATCACATCTATTTGTACGACACGGCGGACGAAGCGATGGGTTTAATGACAAAATTGACATTCAGTGAAATACTGGAAATATCATCGCATAAGAGATTTGGCAATAAAATTGTGGCCAAAAGTGGACTAAAAGTATATAATTATGTCTTAAACTCATTGAAAGACCAAATCTATGAAATGATTGAAACAAAATACACAACTTTTGATGATTTCTTTGCGTTTGAATACCAATTGACTGTAAATACTGTTGCGATTGAAAAGCAACAAAACGTTGACATAAAACAAATTAAGGGTAAGCCTATTTTTGTACGTGGTTTAAATTAATAGGTTTGATTGTTCTAACCTTGGTCTGATTTTAATATTAATGCTAACTATACTATTATCAAAATTGTTATTTTTCAGACACTATTTGTAATGCAAATAATATTGATATGTTTGAGACGTTGGCAGTGATAGGAAAGGGAGGTTACGGACAGGTTGTGAAAGTTAGACACAAAACTACTGGCGATGTGTTTGCTATTAAGAAATGCCAATTAAGAGGTAATTGAATTGAATTTGTAATAAATTGTGATTTAAAATTACATTTAATTACTATATTTTGGTTGACAGTATTAACACCAAAACAGAGACTAAATGTATTGAAAGAAACAGAAAATTTGATAAAATTGCGTTCAAATTATGTCATTAATTACTACTATTCGTGGATTGAATACAACTGTCTATACATTTAAATGGAGTTGTGTTTCAATGGTTTAATTCATTTGATCAAAACTAAGCGGAAATTGTTTAAAATGTATAAACCATTTGATTATTACATATCGTATGATATATTTAAACAATTGGTCGAAAGTGTGGAGTATTTGCATAAAAACCATATCATTCACAGAGACCTCAAACCCGATAATGTGTTGATTTCTAATACTTATGACACAAATCATAGATATATAAAGTTATGTGATTTCGGTTTGTCTAAAGAGATGGACGAATACACGGATGCCTTCAAAATGACTGATTTGGACCTTCAATATCAGGCGCCGGAAGTAAACACCGGTTGTTATAACCATTTAATAGATATCTATAGTCTGGCACTCATTGGAGCAAAAATATTTGGTTTTGATTCCGACGATATCAGAGACGGACAGTAAGTATTAGTTAGTAATTAATGTGTAATTAAATTAAATTTTATAATTTATATAGAATTCAAACCATTGAAACCAATGATAAAGAAATGGATAATAAATTGTCACAAATCTATGGCCTTTTGCTATCAATGAGTGTTAGTGTATATACAGAGACTGTTTGGAGTCTAAGACCTGAATGTAAAGTAATTTTAAACAAATTACAAAAGTTATCGATTGAACCGATTGTTGAGAAAAGCGATAAAATATTATACAATACTATAATTGAAAACAAATATCAATACCTGTTTGAAAAATATATTCAATGCAAACCATATTATATAATTGTGCAAACATACACGTTAGGACATAACTTTTTGACACCTATCGGTGTCTGTAGCACCTAGACCAGCAAAGGCAAAAAGTGCCAAAATAATGCCAAATGTGATTATATAGAGAGCAACTATTCATACATAGTGTTATAGTCATAGTAAGGAAGGGGTGAATAAGACGAGTATGCATTCAATTCAAGGGCACTATATTTAGTCAATCATTATAACGTTTATAATGATTGACTCACAACATTTTTTATGGGAAAAACGTATTTGTTAGCTTTGCTGACCTAGACCAATTGAGCAATCGACATACTCTCTTCGGGAACTTATAACCAGATACCTAACGATGAAAAAAGTAATTGACATAATGTCTAAAATGTTCCTGATTATATGAGTAATTTTAAGTCAAAGTTGCACTAAATTTCCATAGACCTTAATGTTAAATTCAAAAATTTTTTAAAAACATTTTTTAATATAACCAATATATACACCAAAATGTTCATGGTTAAAAATAATTTTATAGGTGTCTCGGAATTTTGTCATAAATGACGTCTTGTAGAGAATATAGGTAACAAGGTGTGTAGAATTCAATGTTTCAAATGTGTCCCATTCAAAATTTACTTGGTCAATTTTAATGATCTATACATCAAATTGATCAGAATCAAATATAGTGACACGACATGTGTCTTTAATTTCTATTGGTTTAAAAACTCTGTACTTTTCCATAGTTTAAATTGTATGCCTTGTATGACAACCAATCATAGCATTGGGTTTACAACGGTTTCCCCAAACTTTACCTCAATTCACTCTACACTCACTGTATCTCAGGTGTACTTAAGAGCCACACATTCCATGTGTTCCCTCAGTCTCTCTCTGTTTGTCGCACTGTTCGGTCGCAACACAGACTCCACTCGATCAGAGTGTCAGCCATTATCCATTGTTCTCTACATGTGCTAACCGGTCGTATCTCGACCAGCATTTTAACCATATTTTACTCAATTGTCTTAATTGTATTACCAGTTCTTATCCTTTATTTTGTGCTAAATAAAGTAATTTAATTGAAACAAAAGCTACGACAAAATCACTGCTTTCGTAAAAGCTGGACATTTGTATCTGCTTTCGGAAAAGCTAAGACAAATCCTCTGCTTTCGTAAAAGCTACCAAATTGTGTCCGCTTTTACCGCATAACTGCCGTAACACTATTTGCATAGGTTTTGGTGGGTTTCCCATAGTAAAGTATCCGCTTTCATACCAGAACTCATCACACGTCGCTCCACACGGACTCCGACCGCCGCTTATGTGAACGACATCTCCACTCAAATGTCCTTTTGAGCGGAGATATACTCCTTAACCCTCTCCACGACAGCACTGCCTCTCTAACGGCGCCATCGACCAGACAGCGCACCGTATAAGAGTCGGCACAACTTATTATTCTTATCGGCCATCTTGTATCTCAAGACCACGCCATAAGAATTGGCGCAGTCACGGTAAGATTAGTATCGCTAATCTCTTATCTACGCTCACATAAGTCATGGCACGAACACCACGTGGACGACAACACCAAGAGGACCCATCGCAGGCCGCCTCTCACTCCAGCTCCACAACAACAGCGATCAGCAATCCTGTGAGCACTCAAAAACTCAAACTCCCGAAGTTTAACGGTAAGGAGGACTCAGGGCTCACCATCGAGTCGTTCCTCCGTCTCGCAGAGCGCGTCTTCCAAGGCCTTGACGGCGACACCAAAGTCGACCGCATAATGGAATACCTCGAAGGCGAGGCCGCAGACTACTTCGGCGCAGACATTCTCATAGACCCAGACGTCAATTGGTCCACAGTTTGCGACAAACTGACCACACGTTATGGCCACTCCGACGTTCACCCTATTGTAGCGGCCGGCCGCCGATGCCTCAAACCAGACGAAAAAGTCCGCCAGTACTTCGACCAGAAGACTCGTGTTTTACGGCGCATCCCTGGCCTACAAGAGGTAGACATGTCTGCATCACTAACTGAAGGTCTCCCACAACACTACAAACAGCACTTCTACGGCACTCGACTGTCACTCTCTGATTGGCTCAAGAAAGCCCAGGACATCGAGGCCGACCCCACGAGTGGGCCGCCGAAGAGCAACACTCCGCACCACTCACACCGATCACAACCACATCACGTGGACGGCTCTCATCGCCAGCAGTACTCCAGTCACTTCGCGGCGTACACCGAACGCCCGAACGACAACTCCACTCATAGTCGCAACACTGACCGCCCGACCGGTCGACGGCCGACCACAGGTTCCCGACCGGCGCCCGCCTGTCAGATATGCCAACTCCGAGGAGAAGTCGCCCATCACTGGCATAAGCATTGCCCCCATCAGGAGGACGCGCAGCCATCGCCGCCTCCATCGCCGCCACCAACGCAAGACTCACCACAATCGACACAAAACATGTGCATTCGGGAGCAATCGTTGTCAACAGTGGCCGGCATTCCCGACATTATCCTCATCCCCGGACGGATCGGATCATTCCGGATCTCCGCGTTTGCCGATCCGGGCTCTACACTGAATTTAATGCCACTCTCTTTTGTTCAGCACTTAGGTCTTCCCATAGACAGGTCCCGCAGCAAACGTG
>CAJPIZ010004109.1:0-10691 GCA_905368565.1 Medioppia subpectinata
GAAAAGCATTTCTCTTTTTTCTCTCTTCAAACATCGCCTCAATTTTCCTCACAAATCAACTCACATATCATCGACTTGTGTTCCCTCACATCCCATCCCATGCCCTACACTCTCTCATTGCCACCAAATAAGAGAAGAAAAATATATTTTAGAGAAAATAAGAAAAAATAAACTAAATTTCTTATACAACTTTCATAGTTATTATCTGTTGAATCAAATGGTCGTCCAGTAAGTTGAATGGCTTTGGGGTATACATAACCACTTATAACTCACTCTATCAGCTAGTTTAGAAAGAAAGAGAGAGAGAGAGAGAGAGAGAGAGAATTCTTACTTATGGTTAGTATTTACTTAAATAGATAATAAAAACTGTTTTTTTTAGAAAAACTATTCTTTTTTGTTGAAATTTCGCAATAAATGTACAGAAAATTTAAAGTAATATTTATTTGCGAGCCATAAGTTATATGTAATTTTGGTCTAATATAAGGCAAACAGCACTTTTACAACAACTCCTCCTTTTCGGAGAAATGTCCGAACCCTTCATTAGTGGCCATTTGAAGCCCTGCTTATAGTTAACCGAATGTCTATTTTTAAACAAATTTAAACTTTATTTGATTTCTTATTTTATACTATATTTTCGATTTATAAAATTCTTAAGGTATTGTATGAAAAAGGGGACATAGACTTTGTACAACACATGTAATATTAACTCATATGTTTGTATATTTGTAATAATAGTAAATCAAGAATTATTATGCAATTTGTGTGCAAAATGTAAGTAATAATAAAGTAAATCTTTTATTTGATTGAAATATTTTTGTATTTGAGTTTAGATTTTCACGATTTAAAAGAATAAACACATAATAATTTTTCGGATCAATATTTTCACGATTTTATGACATAATTACAGAATAATCGAAAGAGAAGTAAAACACGATATATTATTAGTCCACAAACAATCTCTCATCTCTTTTAACAATCATATAAAAACACTTAACGTTTCCAAATGTATTGTATATAAAAGGATAATAATTATTGGGTTTGGCTGTAGAGAGTGAGAACACAAAGTATCCCTCTCAGAAGCCCATCGTCTAAGTCTATTTATATACTGGATGTCCCGATCCCTGTGCCCACAACACCCACATACCTGTTCGTCTCGTTTGTAACAATTTTTGGCCATTATTTGTTTAAAGGAAAAACATTTTTTGAAAAAATACATTTGAAAAGCATTTCTCTTTTTTCTCTCTTCAAACATCGCCTCAATTTTCCTCACAAATCAACTCACATATCATCGACTTGTGTTCCCTCACATCCCATCCCATGCCCTACACTCTCATCCCTTCCCCCATCCCTATTGTGATTGAAATGATGGCAAATTTATAGTACAGATATACACATAAGCAATAACAACAACATACCTGTGCCCCTAAGAACAGGTACACGAAATAATAATAATAATACTAAGGCAAATACCACCCACACTCCCTGAGCCCTCAAACAAAGCCCCCAGAGTTGGAGGCATTGGATGCTATATAAAAAATATAGTGAGAACTAAATTCACATACAGTAACTACTGATGTCTTGCATACACTACAGTATACGGTATATTAAATGTACAAATGTATTGAAATTAAAAATATGAGTGAAACGAAAGATGTTTCACAAAATTTTATCCCAATGAATACATGCTGTGAACACTTTTAAGCACAACAAACCGTTTGCACCGTTTATATTTTCAGATAATAATAAATATACCGATTGTTTATTGTATTAAAGGCCAGTAATATTTAAATGTATAATACAAAGTGTTTTCATTTATTTATGATTATAATATATGAGCGAAATTTTAGACCAAACCCTAATCAGTCAATCATATCTTTCAAAACAAATTGTTTAGCCCTACCGGTGCTCATTCACAACCCCTCTGTAACCAATCTTGAGTGTTAAAACTAATACAAATACACAGTTTTAAGTCTCTCTCTCTCTNTCTCTCTCTCTCTCTCTCTCTCTCTCTCTCTCTCGTAAGTGGATTTATCATCAATAATCAATCAATTGATTCGTGCAAATAAATGAGAGAAAATAAAATTTTATACGTTTTCATAACACCATGTGTTGTGGTTTACAAATGATTATACTTTACAATTAAGCGGTGATCTCTTCCTGACCCTCACTATACTCATTACAATTACAATTTTTATTGCTTTCTCTCTCCCATCCGAAAAATTTTGAAAATCATTCGCACAAATGAATGGAGAATATAATAAAGGAATGAATGACATTTTATTGAAGGTAGTGTTACACCGGTGTTGTATACCTGACAAACCATACCATAAATATATATTGGTTTCCAATACTAATTATAAATACAATCGTATTTTTATTGCATCCATCCGTTGAGAGTATAGGGAATGGGATGACTATTAAAGAGAGGGAAAGACACCATAAATATGTTTCCACACTATTCTCTCAAATGTCTTACTCTTTGTTAAGAATACTTAACGAGAATTTAATTTATATATTATTTTTATGATTATTTACTGCATTTTGGGAAAAATTCCTTAGTTTATGGCCACAAATGTTGAAATCTTTCAATATATTAAGAAAAAGGATTCAATTTTAGTTTTTTTTAATTATTCTTATATAGTTTGAGTCTTATATATTTTCCCTCAAATTTTAATTAAAATGAAAACTCATTTTCTCATATGTTTTTATTGCTTATTATTACGTTTTTGCGCTATTATTTGTAATTACAAAAATATATATGCATTTTAAAAATTATATATCGTTTGCAATGCAATGTGTAATAGAAATGTAATAAAATTTTAAGAGTTTATAGAAAGAAAAATCACACAAAATTATATGCCATTACATCCATTAGTAAAACTTATTTTTTGTGATAATAACAGTAATAAGAAATAAATGGAGAAATATTTGTTGAAAAATAAGTAAATTTTGTGTAATAATGAAATCAATTTGATAGCAAACTGATTAATACAAGTATTAACTCGTTTGCAAAGAGCACTTCATTAGTTAAGATTTACTAAATATCTCTCAAATGATATGTAATGAGAGGTAAAAATAATAACAAAACTTATAATAATTTCATATTACTTATGATTATGAAAATTCAGAGACAAATAAACAAAATTAATATAAATAATAAAACAAACAAAATATATCATTTATTTTAATGGACGAACTTATCATTGCTTTAATAATAACACGGATTTAAATAAAAATAAATTATATATTAAGATATTTGAATTCAAATACATGTTGAACAGCAAATTAAAATTAAAATAATAAAAAGCAAAACTAAATAATGTTAAGCATTTGCAACCAAACATATTAATGACTTTTCTCTGACTCTTATCTCTCAAAACTATTTGTCTCAACATTTTTCTTCTTTGATGATAATTATGTGAACATAAGTCTTAATTCTTCATCCCTTTTGCAAATCAAAAATAATAACAAATTATTTCAAGTTTAGCTACAATTGAAGCCCAAATATCCGCAGTCCACACATTTGCAATCATATATAATGTATTCAAATAATAAAAATAATTTATTTTTATTCAAATTATAATAAAATAAGTAAAATAAAAATCTCTCCACTCATGACTTGTTATACTACGTACGATAGCGTGAATCAAATCATTATTATTTTCAAATAAAAAGCAATGAAAAAATGAAAATCTATTTTAATATAAGAAAGAAAGTGCGGGTATGCGAGCACTAGTGGGCAAAAAGTTAGGCATAATGTGAAATTCACATTGTGAATAAGTGTACAAAAAGTACTGTATATAATATTTAGTTTATTGTCATCTGTAAGGGGGAGCGGAACGAGAGGTCATTCTTTAACGAGATATATAACCGAAACCTTTGCTTCATATCTAATAGTGAATGAAATTCTGGGAATTTTAAGTGTAAAGACATATAATGACAAGAAATGAAAGGGCAGACAATAATAAGCCATTTGTCGCTGTCATCACATCATACTATGATGAGAGACAGGTATGTGCTAATTATTGGGTGTAAAATATATACTATTATAAGGGCTTAACGTATACTTTTATTGTATGTAAAAATGGGAAATTAAATAACCATTTTTATACCCATTATTTGTGGTTTTATTACATAACAGAGAAATATTTTTGTTTGATTTTATTATGTATTTAATGCCTACAAATATAATGGGATATGATTTTCATTAAATAAATACTCGCAAATAAATGAGTTAATAATTTGTGAGGCCATTGCCCTACAATTGAGTGTTTATTAGTATTATTATAATGCAATTTAATTGAAAAGTTATATTTAATAACTAAATTTCTATCTCCCAAATGAGAGATCAAAATCAATGAATTGATTATTTAAATGTAATAATAATTATATCGTAGAATTAGGATTCCAGTTATAATTACTATAATAAGTGGAACAAAAGAATCTAGATTTATTTTGTTTTTGTCAATTTATTTCATAATCAAATCTAATGTGATATATGCTTATCAAATATGATTATCACAATCTCTCACATTTTTATAATAATTTTATTTTGCAAAACACTTTATAAATAGATTGAAATTTCTATTAAATAAGTGGAAAAATATAAATTTTCTTTAAATATCCCAAAAACCAGTTTCGCCTCATTTTATACACTAATAAAAAATAAGTTTTAGTTTAGTTCTTCGTAAGAGAAGAGCCATTGAATTAAACATTGAATTTTTACAAAGAGAGAGAGAGAGAGAGAGAGAGAGAGAGAGAGGCTTTATGCCCTAAGTATTAATTTTGATTAAACAAATGACATGTAATACCATTTTATATATTACTTATAAGCGATTCATATCATTCGCTAAACTTTTTTAATGCAAAACTTCTGGGGTTTTGTTGTTTTCTTTTGATGTTTAATCTCTTCTTCTGAGAGATTTATAAAAGAAATTCCTTTAAAATTATGATTTTTTGGATTTAAATTCTATATTAAATATCATTTTATTTATGTAAAGCTTTGGAATAATACAAAAATAAAGACAAAAACTTTATAATTAAATGATATTTTTGGTGTCAGTGATTGCAATGACACTAATGAAAAAATGATAGGCAGAGAGTAAGTGAGTTCGGGACTGAGAGAGAGAGAGAGAGAGAGATTCATTTTTATATCATATACAGTATAATCAGTATTTAAGAATTTGTCTCAAGTCTTATACTATTTCTTTAGGATTGTAATCAAAATCTAAAGCTCTTTATAAGAGAACACAACAAAATTTATGTGAGAATTAAATAAATATCTTTTTCTCTAAATGATAATATGATTACATCCATCTCTCTCTCTCTCTCTCTCTCTCTCTCGGCTTTCAATACTGACAGCTAAATAAAAGTTTAGCGAATGATATGAATCGCTTATAAGTAATATATAAAATGGTATTACATGTCATTTGTTTAATCAAAATTAATACTTAGGGCATAAAGCCTCTCTCTCTCTCTCTCTCTCTCTCTCTCTCTCCAAACAACAATTTATTTAGCATTTAAATGAGTGAAACCTAACAGAAAATGAGAGACAAATATCCGATACTTAATGACATATCTTTAACGACATTAAATGAGGAGATATTTTGTTATTCATTATAATTGTATTGCAATCACGTATAATGGATGCTAACAAAAAAATACATAAAACTGTTTTTTGTTTCCAATAATAAGATAATATTATATTTCAAGAGACCATAGGGTATGTCCTTTAAGTCCGTTGCATAGGGTTTAAGTACCATTTCATTAGATACATGAGGAGAGAGAGAGAGAGAGAGAGAGAGAGAGAGAGAGAGACTGGTCTTGAAAATGTCATTATCTTATTCTTAGGAAAATAAGTAAAGCAACGAAGAGAAACATGACATAAAATAATAGGGCCCTAACTATCCTCCCGGAGTGCCTGTTGTCTCTGTGTATATACAATGTGTATGTGATTTGCAGCGACACATCACTCGCTGGCAGAGGACAAGCAGTCAATTATTTTAGTTTTATGCCATTTCTTGTGTCCTTAAACCCAACACAAGAAAAAATACTTAAACATCGCTTCAGAATCTCACTGATAGACGACTGACTGGAAAGTCATGATTCATGACTGCGTTTACAACGAAAATGAGAAAAAAAATTCGTTGACTTTTATTTTCTGCCAATACTTCTAACCATAAAGTAAAGCCTCTTTTAAAGCTCTCTCTCTCTCTCTCCCTCTCTCTCTCTCTCTCTCTCTCTCTCTCTCCCCCTAAAGTGTACACAGAATAAAAAAATACACAAAAATTCTCTAACATTTTATTGACATAAAAATGTTAGACATTGATGAGCGCAATAAGTCCTGCGCCCATAGCCTATGCCACACAAACTAATGATAATTACTGTCATTCTCTCTCTTTGAGACATTTGTTTAAAACCGTTTTTAAGTGCCTCTCATTGCACGACAGGCCCATCGGTCCCCTAGAAATATAATTAATGCTTTTCATGTCTGAAATATCGCAGATTTCCATTCGCTTTAAAAATTATCAAACGAATAAAATCTGTAAATAATTTTTTCAAATATAATTAGGAGGAACTGTCCCTTCATTTCTTTGGACAGTAGTGTTTGGTTATTGATAATGAGTTGCTATTGACATAAAACACATCACTTCTAACCCGACACAACATTTTTTATAATTTATAAAATGTATTTTTAGAAATTAAGGTTTTGTGACCCAAAAATATTGAAACGTCTAATCCTTTTGGCTGTTTGTGAAGGGAATTGAGATCTGAAATGATTTATTGGTATATTTACGTAATGTTTGCAAAGAAGTGTCTCCTTCTTGTTTTCTCTCTCCCTCTCAATAACACAAACCTCAATATATGAGCGCAAAAAGACACGAGTGTTTAAATACCGAAGTTTTTAAACATTTTATGTTCAGTTCAGTGTTCAGTTTTGTATGTTTTTCAGTTGAGTTCTCTCTTCTCATTCATATCCACAATAAATACATATTTTGTTTTGTGAGCCAAACATAGTTTACACTAAAATATTGGGCGACGAGAGTACTGATGATACGCTTCTCTCATCACTACTTAGATATATCTGCCGGCGTTTCGCCACTCATTTACCGATACAGTCAAAGCCGTGAAACACAAACACACGACTTATATATGATATGTATGTAAAAGCCTTGTTTCAAATATGTTATGATAAGAGAGGGACTCATCTTCAAGAAAACTGGTTAACCCTAACTTAAGTAATGGTATTAACGTTAAGACAAAACAAAAACTGACTGTAATTTTGATCGTATTTATGGCGTTTCACACAAATTATCGGCCGACAGAAACCCAGGCTTTTCACTGTATGTGTGGAAAGGCATGAGAACATAATGGCCATTATTATGCCAGTTGTGTGTGTATAACACATAAATAATATATAAACCGAGAGAGAGAGAGAGAGAGAGAGAGAGAGAGAGAGAGAGAGAAAGGGTTGTTTCACTTATACCTCACAACACGTTAATTGCGAGCGCAGGTAATCAATGGTTTCTTTACTCCAACCCCTCTTACAATTCCCCTCTTATTAGATCGTTAGCTAAATAGGAGGCCTATTCAGCGCTGGTATGTAAGACAATATCCATTGCAACTGATAGTGGATAGGAATCTAGCATTTCATGCAAGACTTATTAAGTGATTCTCAACTTATATTATAAGTATTTTGTGCTAAAATTTATATAAAAATCGGTATCTCTTATGAAAGCGAAAGTCAGGTTTTCTTGAAAACTTTTTTTGTTGCTTCTCTTATAATCTTCTCTTTATTTTATTTATGCTTACATTCATTGATGAAGCGCTCAGAGAAAGATTGAATGCCGACTCTATTCCTACAGTATATACATATTATACTTATTACACGAGTATTATAAGTGCTGTATATTATATCATATATCTGTATATGCCGTACATATTTAACCCGAAGGCGAATCCCTATTATACATGATATACTGCCGATGAGTTTTTTCAGCATTTTATATATACTTTACTTATTTTGTTGATGTTTTAGCCCCTAAACTCTCTCACTACTTATGAGAGAGAGAGAGAGAGAGAGAGGGGGGGAAAGAAAGAGAGACCAATCAAAATGAATGCAACAAATGAGGAGAGAGTCCCTTAATTGAGCGTTGGAAAGCTGGGAGCTATAGTTGCCTATCATATAAACGTATGCATTAATAATTGTGATGACAATTAACTTATTGTACAAAGAGATACATAATTTAAGGGGAGATTAAGGGAGGGGTAATAATTGTGTGGCGCATAACCTTCTAGTGACCATCACATCCATGTCTTTATTTCATGTATAAGTCTAATGAATGGGATAAACATTTTTATGTTTCGCCAAAATGCAGTTTCTCTCATCATTATTATCTGTCATATTATATGCCAAACAAATAATTGGCAAACATTTTCTCTATATATAAAATATTACTTTTATTATAACTTATATAATATACTATCCATTACTCTCTAATGTAATGTACGGATTAGAAGTAGGTTTTGAGGTATTCATTATCTAATGTGTATATACTTTGCATAGTGTGAGTGTGTATGGCATCGGTAGGTATGGCCTACAGAGGGGTAAACCCGATAATGATTGAGTAGTGGATGAAAAGTTAATGCCTAATAGGTTTGCAATTATAAAGCAATGACTTCTTTGATATACTGAATGTATGCAAAAATGAGTCCTTATTTTAATATATGTTTTTATAATACTTTGAGAGAGAGAGAGAGAGAGAGAGAGAGAGAGAGAGCAATTGAGAGGGAATGGCTGTTGGACTGCCTGTTCGGTCATAAGTGAAACACAAATTACATTAAATGTGCAACATTAACTCGCAGGTGATTAGCGTGGGAATAAGCCATCAATGGATGGATACCAGCGCCTATCTCTGCCGATGAGCGCTCATTGGTATTGTATGCACTGTTAGTGTGTGAGCACAGCCTTGGAGTCGCTAAGAATATTCTCTTCACAATTGAAATACAATATATAAGTACTGTTTCACAATAGCAGGTGTTTTCCTTCGCCTTTCCTTTTATTTTTATAATAAATTTTTATTTAGTGTTTACGGGGGTTCGGGTCTAAACATATTCACAACCGCCTAACCTCTAGCCCGAGTAAATATTATATACTCTGCCATTCATTTATAATAATATTCAAATATTTTAATGCTTTTGTTAACTAAAATTGAAAGCAATTGAAGTGCTTATGGGTTATAGATATAATGAAGAAATGGTATAGATATCCACCTGTTCTCTGCCTGTTCTTCTATCCCACAAATTATACTGATTTTGAAACTCTATTTCATGACAACGAAAGAGAAATAGTTTGCTTTTGTTCGTTAGGGGTATGTATTGGTTCATGTATTTCATAGAGTTAAACAGCCCGGGAGGAGATGTGAGCCACGATTTTTGGGGCCATTTATACTGCCATACAATTACGATCGTTAGGATATCTGCTGAATAAATGCTTACTCGCTCTCAAAATCATAAAAACAGAGATTCTTTTATAAAAGTTAAATGCCATATAAAAAGTGGTCAAAATTAATAAATATAACGTTAATGTAATATTTAATACACAAATTAGTTATAATATAATATAAAAACAGAGTTTTGGGGGTAATTTTATACTATAATTTGGTTTTTATGATATTATTTAGTAAATTTTAAGATCAATTAATTCTGGGAACATTGTTTTCGTTTTTCTCTCTCACTTTTACTATTTATCCACAAATAGACAAATATTTTGCAGACAAATAACGAAATACCGATTAACTCGGATGAGAGAAGAAACATGTAATTAAAAAATAGTTGACTTGTTTTTGCGTTAGAGATTGGTTCCTATCGTTTTATTTTTTGCCAATTTCTACACCAAAAATGTAAATAAAATTATTTTCTTCCAATATATCGAAGTATTTACTTAATTAATAAGTTAATCATTAATTAAAGACAAACACACAGAGAGGCTAAGAGGAGTGAGTGACTGAACACTGGGAGGTATTTGGGAAATAACTGAATTCATCTCATAAAATAATTAAACACACACAGAGCAGCAATATGTGAATACATAATAATTAATTATGAATATATTGGAAATATATGAAACCATTAAAATGTTTTGCAAATCTATAAAAAAATATGCTAAACTAAACATTAAATATCGTCTTGTTTGAGGCTTTTCCCATGCATTCTCTCTCACATTACAAACCCGACCCATGCATATGAGCCAAAGGGTTAATATAAAAACAATTAGCATTTTAAAAATAATAAAACCATTTTACCTCATAGAAAACATATCAATAAAATGTATTTTTAAAACACATTTAAATATTATTTGTAAAAAAATCCCTACAAATTGTATCGACTATTTTTTCGTCGTTTCTTTTCTCACTCATAACCACTCTATTAATAAAATTTTAAATTACTGGCCCTTAACTTCACACCCCCTGGCCCTCCATCGATGGTTAGGCTAATATAATGTTGTATTTCCAGGTACTTAAAGCATGAAAATAATTTTGCTTTTAGAGACAGAGCATAAAAATGTGATGAATGCCACTCATCATCGTTGCTAAAAATCATCGACTTTTGCCAAATGCATGCATAAGACAAGTGCAGTCACCAGTGCTTAAACTCAGTCTCTCTCTCTCTCTCTCTCTCTCTCTCTCTCT
>CAJPIZ010004110.1:0-10691 GCA_905368565.1 Medioppia subpectinata
ATATATCAAAATATATAACTCAGTGTTTATTAGCAAATTTGGAACAAAATAAATAATATGCAAGCCTATTTTTTATTTATGTGCATGTACCACTATTATTGTTGCCATAGAATAGGATTTTATTGTTGGAATTTATTTATTATAAATCGTTTTCGTGGATATGAAGTATGAAATTGGATAATTATTAATTTATCACAAATTAATTATATTTTTTAATTACAGATATTAACAATTATTGTTATGTTTTACTTGAAAATTAATCATAAGTAATATTTAACTATGTTTATTTATTATTATTATTTTTAAAACTTATTTTATAGCGTTACTTAAATAGTGTATGTTATGATTCTTTAACTAATCAAAAATTATTGTATAGTTTGCACATTAAAAGACTAATTTATTGGTTACTCTAATATTTTCCCGGAATGCGTGAAAAAACCATGTTTACAATTGTCATAAATATTAATATATTTTGTAATTAAATGTTTAATTTTATATTTGAAAATTTTTTAAATTCATTTTATTATCAATTATATAAATCAAATAAACAAATATATTTTAAAATGTTATAATTTTTTGTATGTATTATTTATATAAATCCTGATCACCATCATTAATACCATAATTACCAACATTAATTAATACAGACTTCATTGTTATAATCGCATTTCAATCCGTCGGCACAAACTCTGTCCATTTCGTATTCTCGGCCACATTTCTCGCCCTTATCTACAAATAAAATAATAAAATAACCATGATAAAATCACTATAAAATTATTATGGCTATATTTTTTGTATATTGTATAACATACCTTGTACAACTTGGCACACACCGCAACAGTTGCATTCTCGCGTAAAATAGTCGGGTTTGGGATTCAGGTACTTAGAGTTGGGTATAGCGGCGCACTTGACTGAGTCCATGTACTCGCACTCGTCTATCAAGCACTTGATTTTGCACATACTTTCATAGGCCCCGACATATACCGGTCTGGTCGGGTTAGACACCTCGCCAAAGTAGCCCAACACAGTTTGGCTATACAGTGCAGTCAATACAAACACGGTGAGTCTTGCTGTAAACATGGTTGTTTATTCGTTAGTGATATAGCTAAATGTACTAGTAAATATTATTAGTTAAAATTATTATTATTTTAAAATGTTTTAGTTTATATAATTTTTAATTTTTACATGAATGCTTATAAATGTTCGTATTTTTAGTGTTTTGCACTTTGTTGTAATTGGTTAATTTGTTATAATAACAATTTTGTAACTAATTATTTCTTATATTTCAATTTATTAACATTTTGTAAATTCTATGTATTAATGTTAAGTGCGTTATATGTTTGTATGTTCACATTAATTTTAAAAGTATAATTTTGAGTTAATTTATAACTCAATTTTCATTCGCCATCTGTTTTATAACAAAGTTTTAAGAGTATTTTAAACTGTACATTTACCGTTATAATAACTTTTATATTACTTGATTAAGTTTAAATAATGACAATAGGTTGTTCGTCATGAAAGACTTTCTTATTGCTTAAATGTGTCATTTAATTAATAATCTAATATTAATTAAATAAATGCATATACGATTGAGATATGTAATTGTATTATAATTGTATGTTAGAAAAATTTCACGATCGCATGATCGTTTAGTGCAGCAAATTTTTATAATCTATTACATTTAGATAAATTAAACATAGATACCAAGTCCAATTTTATTTTTGAAACTTCATCAATTAATATAAAATATATTAATAGCTAACATGTACAGCTTATTAACTAATTTTAGGAATTGATCTTGTTGCAGCAGTTGGCAAGAAACAATTAATTAAATAAATGTAAAGTTTAATCAAATGTATTAATCTGCTCATAAGATTAATGTGAACACAGAAACATATACAGCACTTATATTTATGCATAGAAATATAAAGTTATTAGTATAATTTATTAACTAACTTGTAAGTTTAATTTTATACCAAAATATAAATATGTTAATTAGTTAACGGTAACATTATTATTTTAAAATTTAAACAAGATAAGTTACAAAATAAATGATTAAATAATAAATATACGTACTTGTTTATATTTACTTGATAAATATAAATAAAATATTAAATTATAAATTTAAGAAATAATTAATTAGGCATTTGGAGGGTAAGCCAATTGTACTTAATCAAACTTAAACAAGTACAATAAAAGTTATTATTATGTTAAATATACAGTTGTAAAAATTACTGAAATCAATAGTTTTTTGCGCAAATGGCAAACAATTAATTCATAAATTAACTCAAATGTGTTGATTTAATTGTAAGATTAATGTGAACATGAAAACATATAACGCACTTAAATAAAAATTATAGTATTTTTGAAAAGTTAATAAATTACTAATTATTAACAACAAAATTGTTATTATAAATAATAAACCACCAAGTGTCAAACACTAGAAGTACATATTTTACAAATAATCAAAATGTAAAAATTTATAACTATATAAACAACAACATTATAAAATTAAAACTATTAAAAACTACTTGTTAATAACAAATATAGTTTGCTACTAACTTAGTACAACTAAAAAATCACAATGTTTGCCATAAAACTTACTGTATTGGTACTTATGTCAATGTATGGGCAAACTGTTCTGGGTTATTTTGGAGATGACTCCCCATCGACTCGACCCGGCTATGTCGTGATGTATGAAACTATGTGCAAAATCAAGTGCCCGCTAGACGAGTGCGAGTACATGGACTCAGTCAAGTGCGCCGCTATACCCAACTCCAAGTACCTGACACCCGGACCCGACTATTTTGAGCGAGATTGCAACTGTTGCGGTGTGTGCCAAGTTGTACAAGGTATGTTACACAATATACAGAATCATATAGCTACTATAATTAGTGTTTATAATTATAAAATTTACAATGTTGTTTTATTATTGTTTTATTTATAGGTAAAGGCGAGAANCAGAATCATATAGCTACTATAATTAGTGTTTATAATTATAAAATTTACAATGTTGTTTTATTATTGTTTTATTTATAGGTAAAGGCGAGAAATGTGGCCGAAAATACGAAACGGACAGAGTTTGCGCTGAGGGTTTAACATGCGATTATAAAAATGAAGTCTGTATTAATTAGTGTTTGTAATGATGGTATTAATGATGGTAATCAGCATCTATCTAGATAAATTCAGCTTTATAAACATTTTCTATATTTATAAAACTTATTTAACTTTAAAATTTATTTGTTGATCTGATTTATATAATTGATATAATTAATACTAAAATAAATTTGAAAACTTTTCAAAAGAATAAATTAAATATTTAATTAAACAATTTGTGCATACTTATCTTTGTTAATTACTAATAATTAAAATTGTTCAATTATAAAACCTTAAATGTAATTTAGTAATTATACACAGATCTATAATAAATAATTATCAAAAATAAATCTTATACTTCATATGAATTTAATCTATCATAAGAAATATAACTGTTAAAATTTGCGTACAGTTAAGCACAATATGTATTTTTCAAAATAAATAAAAATTGCAAAATAAATAAGTATAAATAACTGTGTAAATACATAATGTAAAGAATATGCATAAAAATATTAGTAAAACTTATATTAGGGCCCATATTAAATCTGTAAATAATGCTCATCTATTTTTTGCCCAATAGACAAAATATGGTTAACTTATACTATCGGTGTGTGAATCTTGTTTTCATTATAAAAAAAAAATTTAACAATTTAACAATCGTTTGCAATTTAAAAATGTGATAATTTATTTTAAAATTTTTTAACGGATATAACGTAAATTTAACTAATTAAATAAACGTTATGTATTTTATAAAATAATAGTTTATGTAAAATTAATTATAAACAAAATATTTAACCTTTCTTAAAACAGGAGTCGTTATTTAGCAAGTTATATATTTGTAGCTTAATTATAGTAAAATAATAAAATTACAAACTATATTGGTATTTATGACATTCCGATGCAAACATTATAATCTAACACACATTCCTGTGGGAAAATATCCGGAATCGTTACACTCGAGTCCCGGAGCGCATACTTTCTGGTACCCGGAGCCCGATATACAGTTGTGTCCCTCAGCTATAAATTAAACACAACATTATAAAATAACATAAATCAATATAACTAGATAATAAACATTACCAATTTGAACTTGGCACAAATCGCAACACCGGCACAAACCGCTATACACATCGATCACGGCTTTCAAGAAACGGGAGTTGACTGTAGCGGCACAACCCTTGGGGTCTACGAAAGCGCAACGAACTGACGAACACTCGCGATAACAGTTGGCTATAAACTCATTACTCGATCCAAATCTACTCAAACACTCGACACATGTCTGGCCATAGAGTGCCACAAATAACAGTGCAATCAGTTTTGCGGATAACATATTTGTTTTTGTTATACAATTAAATAATTGTAAATATTTGTAATTTTTTGGCTGTTTATATAGTTATAAAGTATGGTTAGTTAAATGTAGGCGAATATTGTATCCATGTAATATTTTATGTAGTTATTTATTATATTTGAATTATAATTTTTAACATTTAATTTCTATTATGAATATGTTTTCATGCACAATTTAGTACACTAACTTATTTATTATAATAACAATTATTATTTAAAATAATATGATCGCTATAGCCAGATATGTAATTACAATTGGCATGTATAATTATTTTATAATAACTTATAATGAAATGTCACATGTAATATTTTATGGTTAGGTTATAGAATATTCTATTTCAATGTTCTCATGCACAAATTAGTGCAATAATAAAAACATTAATTAATATAAATATTGTTTGTAATTTATATAAAAACTTAATTTTAATCAATGTTTCTCATTTATAAACATTATTTTTATATTACAAGTGTTTAATGTAATTAATTTAATTAATTGTTGTACCAAATTGTTCTTATGCACATGATTAATTGTTTAATATATTATTATAATATTTTGGCTACAGTGTCCAAACTATATGCACACAATATATAAACCGTTGAATCACATAAGTTTTATATCAGAATTATAATATTTATTAAAATTATTATTCAATAATTAACAATAATGTTTGCCGCAAAATTGATGATGGTGCTTTTTGTCGCCCATACGGCTTACTCATGGAAACAATCGGATATGGAGTCAGAAGTATGTAATATACAGTGCGGTATCGCCCACTGCCCGGCCGTAGACCCAATCAAGTGCGCCGCCATATCCAACGCTATTTACATTAGCCCTCGTAATAAAAACAGTGTGTGCGAGTGTTGCCCAGTATGCCAAACTAACCCATGTAAGTTTTATAATTATAATATGTGTAATATTAATGGTAAACATTTTGTTGATTTTATGTATATTTAATGTATAGCTGAGGGACAGGACTGTAAACCCGAAGAGGGCTGGAGTAAAGTGTGCGATGAGGGACTGACTTGTCTGGATAGTGGCAAATGCGGTACTAAACGCACTGGATTTTACCACTTTGGATAATTAAATTATTTTATTTTAAAACTTTGTCAAACTAATTTTTGAATTTTAATTGATGTTGTTTTATTTGAAATTTGAATTGATTGAATAAAATAATTATTAAGCATTACATATTTAAATTTTGACAATTCATTTATAACAGTTTGAATTTACCCCCTTTTATGGTTACCCCGTTTGTCATACGTGACGGACATCCGAGCCGTAAATTCCTGTCACTAGCTGTGACTACCAGTCCTCTGAATATCTGCATTGTCTCATATAACTGGACATTCATAAATGTCACCTAATATAACTGTTTATTATAATTTATAATGTATTTATACCAATACCTATATATTGTATATTATATGTAACGCATATCTAACTGCATATAAACCCGAACACATTCACTGTATCCTTCAGTGTTTGCTGGACTCCACCCGAGTCTACATTCACTCACACAACACATCTAATATCTTTACATCTAATAAATGTTGTTATCATCGGCTATATGTGTAACTATTTTACCCGTGAGTTTGGGGGATAGTTAGCGACCGGTTCCGCGTAACCAGATCCCCGAACAGTCCAATACTGACCGCTTGGGTTGTAACACATTTATTATTAAAAACAAAATATATAAAACATTGTTAATTTATATATTTTAAGTATTGGAAACATAATTATAAATTATAACGTTATATCCAAAATACTATTTTTATAATTCTATGTATACTAGAAGGCAGGTATAATATTAGATAAGATAATAATTACTTCTTAACTATTAAGTGTAATAGGTTACCATATAATAAATATAAATTATTTTATAATTATGTAACATCATTTATGTTTCCCATTAAAAATATAAAACAAAATTATTATTAATAAAAATTAATAATTATAAAACAAATTGTACATTTTGTTGTTGTAAATCACATATGGGTAATATTAACTCTAATTAATTATTAAATTAGTGTTGACTATTTAAAAAAAATGGCGTACAAAAGCATCTATATATTTATTTTGATAATAGTGTTGACCACTTTTGTGGTGTCAAAGAAAGAGAATTGCGTGCGTGTTTGTGGGGCATGCAACAAACATATGACAAGGGCTAAATGTGATGAGCTGAAAGGCAGTTACTCCGCTGAAACCAAATGCCTAAAATGCAAAAAATGTCAAACATGTACTATAATTGCATGTAAGTAACCGTGATGGTTTGTATAATATTTATTTATTTCATATTAATTTATTAGCATAATAATTGAATTTAATATGGCAAATATTGTTTGTTTTCATTATAAAAATTTTAATTAAAATGCCAATTATACTAATCATATACAGTAACTAATCAGAGTCACTATGTAATAATAATTAAATATTTAACGTAATTAAATTTAAATAAATAATGTGTTTTTATTATTATATTGATATAATCACTAAGTTGTTGAAAAATGTTTTTTTAATTTAACATCTAGCTGAAGAGGCACTTTGTGATGTCTCAGGTAAACCCGGAACATTGTCGAAGTGCGCAGATGGATTAGTTTGTAGGACGGAAGATGGTTTCAGCAATACACGTAAATGTTTGAAGCAACAATAATAGTGGTACATGCACATAAATAAAAAATAGGCTTGCATATTATTTATTTTGTTCCAAATTTGCTAATAAACACTGAGTTATATATTTTGATATATTTTTTGTAAATTTTTTGTAAATTAATATTATAATAAAGCCTATTAATGCAAACAAACAATATTATATTTTCATATATTACGTAAGCTTATATTTGTTATTTTTGTTATGATATAACTTATTTATATATAAATATAAATAATTATTAACTGGTTAGTTAGTACAATTAATTACAAATTAATTATTAATTTAAAGCATATTACCTCATTGTTAAAAATGATTTTGTTAGTTATACAAAATTTATAAAATTAAATGAATCATTTTTATTAAACCTTGTTTGAATGTGCCTCGATGGTATATTCTAGTATAAACTAACAATCGGATATGGAGTAAGATGCACAAGATGTGGAGTGTATGTAATATACATTGCGGTATAGCCCACTGGATTTTACTACTTTGGATTAAAACAATACAGTGTATTTGTTGATAAATTAAACACAATTGCATTTAATTATAACATTTATTATTTAGCTACATATTAACAATACAGACAATCATTTTATTAATGGTATAATAATATAATTCACGTCATTAAATTATTAATAAATAACTTCAACTCGATTTTGATTATCATGATCGTTTAGTGAAGAGACATATTACATGCGTACGCACTCATTAACACTCAGGTCACATCTCAAGCCATCGCCGCACACCTTAACGTAACCGGAATCGGGACTACAATTGTCGCCTTCGCCTAAAATAAAAGTAAAATAATTTATAAAAGTTATTTAAAACATGATCAAAAAGTATAAAATATCAATAAATATTGATTTAAATTACCTAGCACCAATTTGCACGAGTAAGAATAAAGTATAAATTAAATTAATTAAGATTAATAAATTCTATACATTTCGAGAATTTTCTATTTAGAATTAAATCATACCTGAAAGAAATACATAATAGAAATACACTATGTCGGACATATACAATACTGTATATTCAAATGTGGGTTCTTTTTAAATTACATAAAATTAACAATAATTTAAGAATAATGTATATTTATTAAACAAAAATTTATTACTATTTAAATTGCGTTTTTATTTAGTAAATTAAAATAATTTTACAAATATTAAACACCATAAAATTATCATATTGAGCTCTACCAATATTAGGCATCCATAGATTACATAGCGCAATTATTTTCGCACACATTCACCACGATAAAAATCGCAATGAAAGCCATCTGGGCAAATCTTAGCAAACCCGTTATCGTGGCCACACAAATCACCCGCATCTATTAAAAACAAAAAACAAATCATTAAATTAATTGACCATGTTCACTCACTATATAGGATTAGACTAACTTAGTTGTATACGACATTGGGCACAGCACCTGCATGGCTCCAGCGATAGTTCCATGTATGTGGCATTGGGTAGGGCTGCGCACTGTAAGGGGTCAGACCAATCGCAGTACACGTTATAACCATTACACCGTGTTTTACATTCATCGCCTGTTAGTTTGATGGACACGGACTGTGTTCTGGCATACAGTGTGCTAAATAACAATATGATCAGTTTTGGAGCAAACATCGTGTTTTATTATTTAGGTGATATTTGTTTGAACTTCATCAAATGATTGCTGTTTATATAGATTTGTTGCACATTTTAAATGTGACATTTATTTGTTTGTTGTGGTAAAGTCTAAACAATAAAATGTTCTCATGCTCATTTTTAGTACAAATATTTATTTAATTTTACGATATGCTGCAAATTATGTGATAAATATAATATTTTTAAACATGATCAATTATTAGACATAAGTATGATCTAATATTAAATTAATTATAAACACATTTATATTATAGAGATTTATTTTTAAGTAACAATTAATCATAAAAAATACTTAATAAATGCACTAAATTGTTTGCTCAAACATTAAGCATAATTATAGTTATAAACATTTATATTGTATATATTTTATTAAAAATTTTAAAACTATATAAACACACAAAAATTTAAATTTTAACACATATCAGAATAAACAAAATGTTTTCAACAAACTTGATCATATTGGCATTTATCGCGCTGTACGGCCAGACAGAATTAGTATCAGGGTACTTCTTGGAGCCCACAGAAGCACCATCTCGGTCGCGTTACGAACAGGCATTTTATGACATGTGTAACATTGAGTGCTCGATCGCACAATGCGTGCCAATGAACGCAACCCTGTGCTCGGCTATACCTAAATCAAAGTACCACAAATCCATTCCCGATTTTAACTCGTTTCAATGCAACTGTTGTAATACATGCGAAATTGAGTTGGGTGGGTATCAGTGATTTTTATAAATTATCATTATTATTATACTTTTTGTGTAAATGTTACTTTTATATAATTTGTAGCCGAGTACGAGGATTGCGGTGAAGAGCCCGGTTATAAAAAAGTGTGCGGCGTTGATATGGCTTGTGGTTCGTACACTTTACTTTGCGAACATCAATAAAGTTGCAACAATGTTATCCGTTTGGCCTTGTTGATCTATAATTTGTTTGCTATAAATTAAAATTAAGTGCATTTTTATTCAGTATTTATTATGCATGGTTGAAAATAATTTAATTTTATATATTCAATTTCATAAATAAATGCTTACATATTAGTAAAATAAAATTTACTACTTTTTTTAATTTAATTGTTATACTTTAATTTATATTGAAATACGGAATTAACTTAATTTGTGCTATGAAGACTTTATAAAAATAATAAAGTTGGTATTTATATTATTATTAAATATTACACATAATTATTTTATTTTAAAATTAACTAAAAAGGAATATATTTACATTACAAATTGCTTAGACCATTCTAATTGGTATGTACATGTTCAGTATGGTCCATAGATTAATTTACCGTTGAGAAAATCTGCCAATGGCCAGAAATGACCGAATTATGGACATAATTTGAAGCAATTACATAGCATTCAATTGAATTCACGCAACGTTAAAAGCAATAAAAAGTTGTGATGAATGGTGATTCACACATGCACAGGGCCATTCACCAAAAGTCTATGCATTGAATGCTATGTAATTGCTTCGAATTTTGTTCATAATTCGGTCATTTCTGGCCATTGGCAGATTTTCTCAATGGTAAATTAATCTATGGACCATACTGAACATGTACATACCAATTAGAATGGTCTAAGCAATTTGTAATGTAAATATATTCCTTTTAAGTTTAGTCACTAAACTTTAGTGTAACATAATTTATCTAGTTTAAGTTGTTTTCTAAATATAATTACATTTTCACATGCCTATACATTTATTAAAAATTTAAAAATATTTAAAACAATTAATTTCCGTTATATTATTGTTATTTCTAAAACCAAATGGTTATAAATCAAAAGTTGATACTTTTACCGAGCACATGTACGTCTGGTTAGAGCGTATCTATGCATTGAATGCTATGTAATTGCTTCGAATTTTGTTCATAATTCGGTCATTTCTGGCCATTGGCAGATTTTCTCAATGGTAAATTAATCTATGGACCATACTGAACATGTACATACCAATTAG
>CAJPIZ010004111.1:0-10689 GCA_905368565.1 Medioppia subpectinata
GATCAATAACATGTGCTTTTGGAATTGTCCCATATTTTGTATACCACGTGACCAAAATCTAAAAGTTATATATTCACAAGAACTAGCCTATATGGGGCTCTTAAATACTTTTTACAAAATTGAATTACCTCTGGTAGTTTAAGAGTAATTGACCAAACCGCGTGTGCGAGATACCTTGACTACCCCTTTATATTGCTATATATTATTAAATAATTTTATAAAATAAATTAATAATTCAGTGTTTAATGTAGAAATATATGTAATATTAGTAATGTTAAAAACAGTGTAATAAAAGCATTTTAATAAAAATTGTTATAATCAGTGAAATCCTTTGGAAATAATCATTTAAACCAATAGTATTTTTTTACAGCATCATAAAATTTTACGACTTATGATGACTAATATTAACGCTATTATACAATGAAGATTTTATTACTTCCAAAAGAATTATTGTAAAATAATATTTTTAATTGTGCTACACATTTAATGTATTAATGTTTTTAAATAAATTAATATTATTACACATTAATATATGGTTATAATGTGTTAATATTTAATACAAAATATAAATTTGGGTATGCCATTATATGCTCTTGGTTAAAAATGGTCTATTTATAAATAATACCACTTAATTACAATTGCAATACAAACACAAAATATAATTACATATAAATTAGAGTTATTGTGATTATTGTTATCAATGGGTAGACTATGTATAGAAGGGGACAAATGAGTGGACACATCCATGTTATTCAGTTTACACATTAAAAAATCATAGAAAAATGTGTTTGCGTTTGATTTAAGCCTATTTACTATACTATTAAATTCGTTGTCATTTTCCGTAAGCAAATGTTTACCGACTGACCACTGGTTACAGTCATGTAGTACTTGACCACTGGTCGGCCGGTTGTCTGCCATTCCCTGAGACATACTTCCAATAGTTTGATATAATTTGTTAAAATTGTCATAAAATATGGTCAAAGCGTATGTTTCCAAAGGATTATCACTAAAATATTACAAATATTAAAAATAATTTTGAATAACTATTAATAAGTTATAATTGTGTTATAAATGTCATACATATTAAATAAATCAAACAAATGCTGCGAAATGACTGCCAGACTATAAATATCTACTTTAGTGTTGTAACGGCTCTCATATACTTCGGGTGCCATATATTGTGAGGTCCCGACACTTGACGTGTGGCTCATCGATACCATGTTGTGCTCAACGGCGACACCAAAATCACATAGTTTTAAAAACCGACAATTATTAGCGTTGGTTACGATTAAAACGTTTGCGGGTTTTAAGTCCCGGTGAATGAGCGGTGGATTCAAAGCGTGGATGTATTGAATGCATTGCAAGAGTTCCCGAAGTATTTCACACGAAATGAAATACTCGTATAAATTCATGGCTTCCACCGATTGTCTGCCAAATACTATGGCTTTGGCTTTGATTACAGTCGCGAGTGTTTGACAGCAATACTCCATATGAATGAACATATGGTTGCTTTCAAACCACGAGTTGTAATATTTGACCACAAAATTTGAGTCCAATTTTGATAATATTTTTACTTCGTTTATAACTTTTTGTTTCTTTTCTTCACTGAATTCTATGAAAATATTTTATTAATATTTTTAAAAATAAATATAAAAATAATTAATGATTTTTACCCTCAAATTTTACTCTTTTCACGGCATATATCTTATCATCCAATCTATGCCTTACTTTAAATACAATCCATTTATTGTGATAATAGCTCTTCATTTGCCATCACATCCGATGGATAAATACAGTCCCAAAACCACCCGAACCTATGGCTGACATCTCAATGAATTGGGTTTTATAGTTACCATCATTTGAATTATCGTTGTTTTTGCTTTCATTTGCCTTTAATATTCTTTTACCATTTTTCTCATCTGTAAAAATTGATTGAATATAATTTTTATCACATTTTAAAATATTCATTTGAAAATTTACCTTGTTGTGAATTATGAGTATTTATTAAAACTGGTGTTGACTGTAGTAATTGTTGTCCAGTAGTTAATGAATTTGTCTGCTGTTTATCCATCACTTAAAATACAAACATATTTTATAATTCAGTTTATTTGATACAAAAAATGTTATTAAATTTACCATCATTTGTTTGACCAGGTTTTGCACTTTTAAACCAATGGGATACATATTTGAAATAGAGTTTATAAATACCATCACTTGACTTATCCCTAATGTTGTCATCATTTTTATTTGCAATTATTATTTTATTATTAGTTTTGTATTCATTTGTTGTTATTATTTGTTCATTAGTTTCACTCAAATTAATTGTATTATAAGTTATTTCGTATTCATTGGCGTAAAAGTCGATAAAATTTTTATAATTTGTTTCAGTTATTTTATTTTCTTTTGATATTTTATAAATTTTATCGTTAATTAAAACACTAATGAATTGTTTATTTTTAGGATTAATCCATGAATTAATTTGTTGTATACTTTGGATGTGATGTTCAGATAATATTTGTTTCGGAGATTTTTGAATCATTTCTTTATTCAAAAATAACTTATTTTTATATTTATTTCCGCAAACATATAAACCATCTGTTGTGTGAAAATATGTCCCAAATATACTGCAACTTATTGTTATCACATTTTTTATGTTTGATATCAATCTGGGTTTCATTACTTTCTCATCACTTATATTGTGTCCCAAATTATAGCCATAATTATTACCCCAACTGAAGACATATCCATCGGATGTGATGGCAAATGAAGAGCTATTATCACAATAAATGGATTGTATTTTATATTTCCCGGCAAACAGTGACCACAATTTGTTAGTGAATTGTACTTCAATTGGTATACAAATGAATGAACTGCTATACCGGACAGTACTGTCTGCCCATCCATTGTAACCCCAGGCATAGACCCGGCCATCACTTGTGAGGGCCAGTGTATGATTTGAACCGCAACTGATTTGTAGTATATTTTTATCATTAAAATATTTTATTATCTCTGGTTTTAGATAAACATCATCATTATTTGCACCACCCCGGGCCAATTGTCCTTGATTATTAATCCCAAATCCATATACAATATTTATAGCATTCACTGCTAACACAAAACCCTTTCCATTGACAAAGTATTGTATGTTTTGACCACATAATTGTGATATTACTTGTGGTGATAGTATTGGTCTGTTGTGTCCCAAACCCAGACATCCATCTCTATTATTACCCAAACCATAGACCATATCATCGTTTGTAACAAATAATACATTTTCTTCAATAGAATAATTATTTTCATTAGAATACTTATTGTCAATAAAATAATTACCATTATAATGATAATTATTAAAAATATGTAATTTTGTAATATTTCTTTGAATACTTTTACGAATTTTATTACAAATTGTAAATTTATCTAATAATTCAGACATTTTTGCAATAATTATTTTAAAATATTATTATTATTTGTACAAATTGAATTTTAACAATTGTATCATTCACTCCACAAAAGGTAATATAATTAAATAAATAATTTTTCAAAAATACAATTAATTAAATCACATTTTCTTTGTTTTAATGAAAAAATATATGTTATAATTGTTGTGTTGATAAACACTTCAATACAACCATTTAATTACAATTGCTATAATCAGGAAAGCCATTGGAAACATAGATTTAAAGCAAAGATAACGCTTTATTTTATGCAATAAAATTGTATTCATGCTGAGCGACAGACAAATACAAAGATAGTACAAACTATTTATTAAACAATTAACTAATTATATAAAACTAATAATAAAATTCTCAAAGGAAAATGAAAACTTATAATTAAATATATAACTCCGACTTGTGAGCTAACTATACCCTACACTACAGGTGCTCTCCTTCTCTGGCAATGTGTCTCTCCTGAGTAGTCCATACTCTGGGTTTGCAATTCAAATAAAAACAATTTTTAATTAATAATAATCAATCATTCTTTACATTTAACATTAAAAATATAAATATAATATCAAATACATAGTAATTTTATTACTTAATAAAAATACCTAGCTCATAACAGGCCTGCAACTGTTGTCAACACAGTGATATCGGTTAGGGCATGGACTACCCCTTAAGTGCCCAAAGGAAATTATGGGATGTGTTTAATAAAAATTTCAAAACAGCCTAACTCGAATATAACATACACAAAAATGTTGAGTTTCTGGCAATGTGTCTCTCCTGAGTAGTCCATACTCTGGGTTTGCAATTCAAATAAAAACAATTTTTAATTAATAATAATCAATCATTCTTTACATTTAACATTAAAAATATAAATATAATATCAAATAGTTTGATAAATTACAAGGGCAACAAATGAGCTAGGTTGAATTTTCAAATTTGCCAATCATATTTGAATCATAGTGAATCTGAATCTCTATTTGTTTGGTACTCAGTCACAGAAAAATTATTTAAGAGCTACAACCGCCAATAGCCACATCCATTAGCATCGTGAAAAGTATGGCTACCACTACCATGGTGATCATCATGTACTTGATCATTGTAATTTTTGATTTAATCTGATAATATTTTTAATTAATTGGTAAATTAATTTATCGTAGAAAATGAATGCCCAATATTAATATCTTATTTAGTAACATACAAATATTCAATACAACTAATATAGTGAGTGTATTTGTATGCAATAGTTTTATTTGATTTTACGCTTAAATACTTATTTTGTTTATAAAAACAATTTTATTGTAATAAAGTAAATGTTTAAAAATTAATTCTGACTGTGATCATGCACAATTTTTAGCGATCGCATTAATTTTATCATGATTATGCAGTTATACTAAATAATACCTTTATAACACTAGAATGATTAATTTGTACATTGAATTGTAGTGTTTGAAATAAATATTTGACAATATACTGTATTAATATGCTTTAATATTTATTGATAATAATAATAATAGTTTATTATCAAAAGAACATGTCTTTAAAATTACATCAAATTTTAATTCAAAATGTTTGTCAATTGATTTTACAAATTTGTTAAAATTTTTTACATTTCTTATACAAATCGGTAATTCATTATAAAGTTTTATTGAAAAATCAAATAAATGATACTATACTAATATTTATAATTACATTTATTTTATAAACTTCCAGATAAAATTATCTCGCATAAATTACATTACATTAATGTTACTTTAAAGATTACAAAATAAAAAATAATAAAATTTTATTATTATTATTATTATTTCTTTTTAAACATTGTAATAATTGCTGTCACTACAATTGTTAATACTGTATCACTACTACCTAATAGAAATCAGATATTTGTTTTATAAATTAATATTTGCTCGAAAAATACAATTGATTTTAAATTTTCGAAATTTATTTATATTTAGTGATGATATTTGAGTAAATTCATGCTTTTTAATGGTTTTGGCCTAAATATGCATTTTCACGCAATCAATAATTCTGAAACAATTTAATTATAATCCATATATCAATTTTATTTTGCTTTATATAATAATAAACGACCGTGATAAACTCAATTGACAAAAATTTAAATCAATAAAAAACAGCGTAATAATTGTACACTATTAATATGATATATAAATACGCTCTAGAAAATCAAATAAGTTCATCAAAAACGTACCCTAGTTTCTGATGAACTTTTTTGATTAACAAGGTTGTATTTATTCATATACACACATTGATTTTAATAAATTGTCAAGTGTTATAATGTAATTGGATTATTAGCAAAACCAACTATTGTTGATAAGGATTCCAATAAAAGGATACTTTACTTTATTTTACTTTATAAATCGGCATTTTTGTAATTTTTACCACGGTCATTTAGATTACAACTTTTTAAAGATTTATAATAAAGAACAATTAGTGCAAAACATGATTAGGTAATAAGCATCGTACTTATTTTCGAACTTTTATACAAGTTCAATATTATTACAATTTTCTATTTTTAAACCCCAGACAAAGGTACGACAATTAGAGATAAATATTGTTCTAGGTATAAAAAAGTGCATATTTATACAACATATATAAATAAACATTGAATGCAATGAATTAATTAAAAGTTTAATATTGGTAATACTACATCTTATTATAAATTAATTGAACATTACAATAATGAAGCAAATATTATGTGAGTAAAACGCTATATAATATTTTATTTCAATATATAAATTAAGTATAATTATCCCTAATTATAATTACTATAACTTTATTCACTTGCTAGATTTAAGCTGGATCCTTTTGATTGCTGGACATTTGCGGCCAATCAGCAGCGAATGCACGGACCCGAGCGTAATTGTACCATGCACAGGTTGCCAATACAATTACATACACTGCGAGGGCGACACTGATATTGATTTGAAGGCAATATTCAGTAAACTGAGTCTAACACTAGAACCGGAACAAAAGCAATTTGACCATTTTACATTGAATAACACCAAGGTGACTACAATCGAGGCCAACACATTCCACGACATTGTATTCGAGCAAATTGAAATTAAGGACACTAAACTGATTCGCATACACCCTGATGCATTTATGGCCAACTATAACTATACGACTAAATTGACCATAGAGAATAACACTTTATTGGAGCCTACAATGTATGATGTCATGGATAAATTTACCAACGCCACGTACATTTTCGCGAGTCATAATTCCAAATTCACCAAGGTACCTGCAAACGCATTTTCCAACAATAATCAATCAAAAGTACAAACTTTATATTTGTGGTCAAATGAAAAAACTATAGGCAGTCATGCGTTCAGAGATTTACATTCATTACGAAATGTGTATTTCTATTTCGATATAAACCATATAATGACGAACGCGTTCGCTATCGACAGACCGAGTAATGAAACGCTTACTATTTCCTTACCGTATACTCACATGAATGAGACCAGTTTTGATCATGGTGCTTTTAGTGGTATAAATCGGCCGGCTAATATTATTTTAAGCCAGCAATATATTGGTTTTAAATATTTAAGCGAGCAGGTTTTTCGGCCATTTTTCGAGCAAAACAATTTAAACACTATTGACTTGAGTGGTAATCCGGGTGTCGATTGTCAGGACTGTCGGTCCTATTGGCTCAAAAAGACTGGTTTATATAAAAGGGCATTTGGTATAGAATGCCCTAATCGTATACCATTTGACGAACCAGGCAACTTTAAATATTGCACCCATTATTTAGAGAATATGTAAACATATATTATGGTATCTTGCTAATAAACTTTTGGTTAAGATTTTACTTGTGAATAAAATGTTTACAATTAACTGTTATTGTAAAAGATTAAAATTTATTCATACAATTGTAACTTTTATTGAGAATAAATAATTAAAAATATAAAGTTTATTTATTTATTTATGGGACTCCCAAACTCAGACATCCATAACTATTATGACCCAAACCATAGACCATATCATTGTTTGTTACAAATAATACATTTTCTCCATCAGAGTAGTCATCAAAAACATGTAATTTTGTAATATTTTTCTGATATTTCTTTGAATTTTATCACAAATTGTAAAACTTTTTCACACATATTTACAATTATTATAAATTATTTATAATGCAATTTTAACATTCAATATACAAACACTTTTAAATAAATGAATTGATTTTTTAAATATGTTAAATAAATAATAATATATTTCTATTATTTAATTAAAAAAATACACGTTATATTGTTGTGTCACTAAACACTTCAACACAACCTTTTGATAACAATTTCTATAATCAGTGAATCCATTGGAAATTGTAATATCATTTACCAAAAGTACAATATTTTATACAATATATTGTTGACGTATTAATGTTAAGCAAAACGTATATAGAGTTAATGCAAACAATTAACTAAAAGCAATAACACAATGTAATACTAATATTTTTAACCATAATTCATTTATAAAAAATTTTGTTTATAGAATCGTTCTGTTCCCTATTAACAAAAACAAATAATGTTAATTAATGCCAGCTAGTTACATCAAATATCGACCACTATATTAATGATATAAGAATGATCTTAAATATTGTTTCGCCAGACCTAGCCTACTAAGGATTAGCCAACTCATTCACAAATATGTACAGTGTAAGCACCCCATTTCTGAATAATTACACATGCTGTAATATATTATATTTTAGATAAGATATTTTTAAGTTATCAAAACTTTGAGTCTCTCATAGAAAGTCAAAAGTTTGCAGATCTGCTTAAGTATAAAATATTTGATAAAAGTCATCATCACGGTTTAATATTTATTGTTAATTTAAAAATTATATGGCATAACCATAATAAGTGATAATTGTTTTAATTTTCGAAATATAATTAGCAATCAACTAACTAAACAATTTTAATTGTATTCAATCAACTGGTTACACTCTTTAAAATGTGTTGGATCATTAAATGGTTTACCATCAGAGCATGGTAAATTAATACGTTTAAACAAATCGCCATTTTTTAGCCAACTGGACCGACAGTCCTGACAATCAAAACCGTTATTCATGCTTAAATCAATAGTATTTAACTCGTTCTCCATATAAAACGGGTGAAACACTTTTTGAGGCAAATAAACTATATTTCCATGTTGTCTTTGCATCCAAATAGTTGTGGGTCGATTTATGCCGATAAGAGAACCAGGTTCAAAGCTGGTTTCGTTTAACCAACAAGCATTAAGATTAATAACTAAGGAGTCATTACTGGGTCTGTCGATAGCGAATGCATTGGACATAATATGGTTGACTTTAAAACCAAAAATAATTTCTCGCAATGAATATAAACTACTGATTGCATGACTGCCTATAGTTGTCTCAAAC
Organism: Medioppia subpectinata; assembly: GCA_905368565.1. Classification (NCBI taxonomy): domain Eukaryota; kingdom Metazoa; phylum Arthropoda; class Arachnida; order Sarcoptiformes; family Oppiidae; genus Medioppia; species Medioppia subpectinata. The sequence goes on from CAJPIZ010004111.1 coordinate 8,836, forward strand.
GAATCGATCCATAAATCTTGTAATATTGACAGTTCAATGTTGGAGAAAGCGTTTGCGGGCATCATGGTGAACTTGGCATTATTTATCTCCACAATGCGTGTAGCGTTGGCAAATTTGCTCATCACAGCGTACATTGTATCAGGTTCCAATTGAGAGTTATTTGTAATTGAGAATTTGTTCGTAGTGTTGTAGGTATACATAAATGCATCAGGGTGGATGTGAATTAGGTTTGAATCGCTGATATAAATCTCCACAAATACAATATCCATAAAAGTGTTGGCCTTTATTTCAGTCACTTTAGTGTTGTTGAATTTAAAACGGTGGAAATGTTTTTGCTCCGGTTCTAGGGTTAAGCTTAATTTATTAAACATTTCAGCCAGGTCAAAATCATTGTTTCCGTAGCATTCTATATAATTGTATTGACAACCCGTACAACCATAGGGTAGTATTACGCTCGGGTCCGGACACTCGCACGTAATTGTATCAACATTTTGGTTGAGTACAAACAACCAGATTAAATCTATAAAATGTGTAAATTATTTATTAAAAATTAAATTATTTATTTTAAAAAAATAGATATTGTATAATAAGTCATTTTCAGTAAACTTTCAAGCAATAAATATAACTCAGACTGAAAGCAACTTAAAAATATTCAAATTAACCAAACACTAAAATTCTATTTATAAAAACTTAAGCAACAATAAAAGTATAAATTAATTTTAACAATCTCACATTTTATTATATTTCAGTATAAAATTTTACATTTAATACTCACATAATATTTGCTTCATTATTATTATATTACTTATGTCGTTATAAATTGTATTATAACTATTTAAACAATGCATTTATTTATATAAAATTTATTTCATATTTAAAACAATGTACTCAAAAGTTAAAACAATTTCACTCACGTATAAGTGTTTTTATTATAATTGAGATATTCAGTACATTTAAGTACATTACTACTAATATTACTATTAAATAAGTGTTTTGCTTTTAATGAAATTTTTAAAAAGGATATTAGTAGAAATGTACCTAAATGTATTGAATATCTCAATAATTATAAAAATTATCATTAGATTAGTATATTATTAGATTAAAACTGTGTGACTTAAAATTTAAATATACGAACATCTCTTTGACATCACTTTTATAGTAAGACATTATTCCTCTTGAGTTTAAAGGCGGCGGTAATCATATGGTTATCTGCGGTCCACTCGTCGGGACATAACTTGATTTTGACGGCTATTTTGCAACCATTCAAACCATTCAATGCAGACGTTTGTTGCATACTTTGTAAATTAGTACGTGATCGGTTAGCGATGGGTCGGCACACACCTGCACATTCCCATTTCAGCAAAACGTATACAATTAACATTAACAAAGTGTTCACACAATGTAAAAACAAATATTTTTAACTACAATTCATTTATGAAGAATATGGTTAATAGAATCTTTCTGCTCCCTCCTACCCTATTAACAAATAAAGTAATATCAGCTAGTTACATCAAATATTGACCACTATATAAGAATGATTTTGAATATTGTTGTATCAGAACTAGCCTACTAGCAAGTAAATTTATTGGTCCACTTATTTACAAATATGTACAGTATATTGTAACTATTTGATAACTATTCAACATAAAGTTTTTTATCTAACTTTTTAGATAATAAATATAATATGATATTAAATGCTTTTTAAGCATACTTGAATTTTAACTTAATTATAAAGGGCCGGTCAATGTATCTCGCACAGTTTGTTTCGCCGATTACGCTAAAACTACAATAGATAATCAAATTCTGTAAAATGCATTTAAGAGCCCCATATACGCTAGTTCTTGTGAATATATA
>CAJPIZ010004112.1:0-10689 GCA_905368565.1 Medioppia subpectinata
ATTATTAAACGATAGAGCGTTGCCTCCAGTCTTGGCCCAAATCGACGCTATATTGCTGTTAAACTTATCGACTAAACGCTGAAACTTATCCGTCTCTTCGCAATTGCGGTCAACAAAACCCTTAACACTATTAACGTTCGGACTCTTATCCACGACTAGAAATGTCTCGTTTTCAACACTTTTGTTCAATACTTTGCTTTCAATATCTCGACAGTAAAAGGCTTTCGCTTTAATCTCTTCGATCGTCGGTTTGTTTCCGTCATTCATAACAATCGTCACGTTTTTCTTATCAATTTCAAACGCCTTTGGGTTCAGTTTACTATCAGTTGCGGGCAAATCATTAGCTGTGATGAGAGTCGGTTGCGAAGTGTTGCCATTCGTGTCGGCCATCAATCCCTGCAATAATCGGTTCCCATCAAAGACACCGTCGAGCGATCCTTTACTCATAAATTCAATTATCTTCTGTCCATTCCATTGGATTTTATTCTTAACGCTCTTCTTCTGGACTGTGGGCTCAATGGTGTCCGCTTTGGAAACAGTGTTAGAGTATTCAATGAATGTAATAGTGATGTGAATGAGAGACGAGTAGTGGTTATGAGAGACAGTGTCTGACAAATGCTATTCAACTCAATGTCAAAACGTTTTTGCCATTTGTATTGTTAACCCTTTTAATTGTGATCTATAGTGATCTAAAATGATCTAGATCATTCCATACACATCTAGATTTAATTTATCAATTCTAGATTGTATCAATGTTTTTGGTCCCAAACACGTGACCTGTGTTTTAATTATGGCACCAATTAATAGGTGTTTAGTGTTTTGCGATACCGATTGGTGTCTGTATTTGTTGTCTCATATCAGTCAACACTTCCGACAATTAGTTCATACATTATAACCGATATTCATATCAAGTATTTATATATTGTTTGCGAAACACAATTATATCACAACTGATATCATTGTTATTAATTATAATTAATAATAGAGTTAGTCGTCTATTAATGACAATTAAATTGATATACAATGTTATAAATGCAGCCGTGATTTGATTAATAGGATTCAATGTTAAGCATTAGGTTTAGTGCCCATAGGTTTGGTTTAACAAACCATTTGACACTTCAGTTGAATACCACTTGTCGTTAGAAACGAAGTTATATTTAATGATTTCATTTGTATTGATTTAAAAGGCTATTGTTCTCTATGTTTATACCTATCGTATAATTATATACACATGTATTGATGACTCGCGTTATGTCATAACAATGATTAAAGTGTCTGTATTTTCCTCTCACTCTTCAGACCCAATAATTACATACATATTGTCTTCAAAGACAGACACGAAATACATGAGTGAAACATATATTTCACACTCACTTTAATGCCCATAAATGTATGCTTTAATTATTTAGTTAATCATTTAGTGAATCAATTTGTTTGTGTGGATATAGTTTTGTTTGAATGCATTTTTTGGTATTTTAATTGTTTTTGATGCGATTTTTCTCTTTGTGTGTTATTATATTCAAGCTATGAATCGCCCAAAAAAAGTTGTTTCAATTTATTTTCCCTCGTTTTCCACTTTTCACTCAACCCTTCCCTCACATTCACTCTCACTAACAGTATATGTATTAATCGTTCAGAGAGAGAGAGAGAGAAGTTTCGATTAAAATACATATCCATAAGAAAACATGGATTATATAATTAAGTGTAAGAAATAACAAAACAAAAAATAGTTTTCTTTATCTGACTTTTATATGTCTTATAATAATAAAGCGTTTAAATGAATGATTGAATGGATTGATGTCAAGGACTTTGTGGGCAACAGATATCCCACTGAACAAAACTTTTCGCAAACTTTAAACTAATTTGTTGTGCTCTTATTTTTTTACATTAATTATGCATTTTATATGAAATAATGTTTATTTAAATGAGAAAATATTTATGTAATTTTTATGTAGTGTTTTAGGTGTATATAAAAAGTGTTGAGCCCTTTGTGTTTTGCAGGCATTAATCCAAAAGACAATTTAGTTGTGGTTATAAGGGATTAATTGATGTAATTTTAATCGCTGTTATAGTGGGTAAACCTCTCCACCAAATACCTTGTATTGAATGATAAATTTGAGATTTATATGCGATAACATCTCAGAGCTCTTTAAACGCCATTCAAATCATCATTAGTTTTGGTAAAAAGATTTTTCTAGAAAGAGAGAGAGAGAGAGAGCATTCTCTCCCAAATACTGTCTGCATATTGTTTTATATTACCCCTTTCTTTGAGCCAAAAAACTCTTTTTGTAATATTTTTTATTATGAAATATTTTTGCGTTCATTTCAAACGCTATCGACTTCTCTGTCTATAAGTTATGAACAAAGAAAATAGTTTGAGATGTTTTGAGGAAAAAATATTGTGGAAAATCATATATAAAGACAACGATAGAAAATGATAGAAATATTTTGAGCCATTTATGCCATATATTCGCTCACAAAGAGAGGCATGAGATGTGATTGACATCACATTTGAGGGTCACATAAGACTAATGGACGGACGATACAACTCATAGGTATCGGTGCGGCGCTCGTATGCGTACCTCTCACTCACTATTACTACCATCAGCTTTACTATTGCATCACGTTTTGCATCGCTTTATATTCGAGACAGTAATTGAAGATTCAATGCTTTTTGTATGAAACAGAAAGTCTGACTTTTGTTTGATATGATGTCGGAAATCATAGTCTTATTAATGATAGCATTTAAACCAAACAAATCTTTTTATAACTCCAGTTATGAGAGCACTAGTTATTGAGATCTGGTTTAATGCCAATGAGTTTTTGGCATCACTCGTGTCATACCATTCACTACACCCGAACAGACCTCTCATCTTCAGGAGAGAGAGAGTGAGTGAGAGAGAGAGAGAGAGAGAGAGAGAGAGAGAGCTGTAGCATTGAATGTAGATGTAATTTGAAGTGATGATGACTCATACGAATGCATCCCTCTTTCTGCCACTACCTGTGTATTCATTGTCTATCTGTGCCATAATGTGGTGCATATAATGTATACCTGTATTGAATGGCTCTTTCTTTATGGTATTAAATATTAATTCTCATATAAAAGGTTTGCTTTATTACAAGTGCTAATCAAACACATGTAATACAGTATGTATTGATTGACTGGAATAGAGTGCAAACTGCATGTCATATATGCCATTGCGAGGGCTTATCAACGCATTGCTTACACTAATCGCGCGGTTATATCCAGTTTTAGCCCACAATCACACGTTTCGCAAACGTATAGATTTTCGATGACATAATAGTCCGCACAACCGGTTGAGTGTGTGTTGTGTTCAGTGTTGACACGTTATGGCTGTGTATGACATGGCATGCGATGGCAGAGCACCTATCGATCCCTCACAACACATACTGACTGTACATAAGCATTGACTCTTACTGTCAGCTGATCTGTCAGTTTGTCTGCCTCTCCGCCCGCCGAATACCCAACACTGCATTCATTCACACAATCAGTTACTATTAGTTTGAAAATATTGTCCCCTTTCTTATGATTGTACGCCACACTCGCATACTATGACTGTTGAGTCTACTCATACACTGACCCCTAATGCGCGTAACGTTGTCTACGAATGTATTGCTGTGAGAATGCGATGACTTGTGTTGAGTGCAGTGTTTTTTTGCGCTCAATATTTGTGTTTTGAGGCAACGATTGAATGAATGGTTTGTTATGTGTTTTCATAAGTGTTTGTTATTAAACCTAATGAGAGATGTATTGAAACGAATGCATCGCTGACTCTCTGTCCTCTGTATTACCGATCGGTTGGCCATTGACTGAGTGGTGATGTGAGCGCACGGCTAGTGCTAACCAAAGGGTGCAATAGTGTTGTGAAATAATGTGTTGTTATTGTCGTTGCGATTGGTTTTAGTGTGAAAAACGCAAATATGTGTCAAATATTGTGTTGAACTCTAAGGCAAGAGACAGTCCGTTATGTTTGCCTTCATTTCGTATGTAATTATATAATGTGTTAATACTATTAGATATTTAGATATATGTTTGTTATCTCAGCCTTTTTGTCGCTAATTATGTGTGAATTGTTGGCCACTCTATCTCTCTATCGCTATCTCTCTATAGTGTTTGCAATGCGTATAATATGTTAACCTTTTTCTATACTGTTGTGACTTTTTTCGGGCTTTTTTCCTCATTTTGTTGTTTGTTTTGTTGTCTTTTTATTTACACTTTTGTTGTGTTTATGAATAGGTTTTTGTTTTATTGGCATTTCGTTGATATGTATGTCTTGTTTGTCGATGAAATGTGTGCCAAAAAATGGTTATTTGTTTATGAATTATATTTATATCTCATATACTATTACACTATTTGTATGTATTTTATAATAAGATTGTATTAATTGTGTGTTTATTTCTTTGCCAACCGATAGCCTCCCGAACTGGACATCAGTTGCCGTCGACTGACCACTAATGGGGCGAAAGCTGTTGTTAGCGCCGAGTCTTACGTTAACTTATCATTGATTTCGCGGTTCCGATGTTTTCGCTAAATATTTGGATTCAGTTTCGGCTTTAGTTTCGGTTTTAAAAGCGAAAGCTTTGCGAAGAAAACCGTATTTTTTTTCGTTTCAAACATTTTTATTTCACGACTAAATTTTGACGTTTAATTTGTATCGTTTTATTGGCCATTATTTTCGCCAACAAATACAAGACAAACAAAAATCAAACCAAAAATGTATCGTTAAATGAAAAAATTGTGAGTATTTTATGACAATTGATTTTGTTATTGTTTATACGTTGTGTACTGTTAATTGGTTTTTAGCTTATTTCGTTCCCTGTGTTTAGATATGGATATTAGTTTAGTGTTTGTTTAATAACTGTATGTTTGTTTGACTCAGGGTTTAGTGCCTTTAAATTATGGTTATTTAAAAATATTATTGATATTTAGTTATATTTTTCGAAGCAATTAATTGTATTTTTTCGATGAGATTACCTTTTTATGTGAAAAATTGATTAAATTTGCAGTCAATTTATTTGTTTAATTAGAGGTTTATTTTTAACCCAATTTTTTCATGTGTTTTAATTAAGCAAATATTTGCCAAACAATCGATAAAATAACACCTAATGTATTGAATGTATGGATTTGTTTAGATAACAGCCCAATAGTTTAGCTTCAAATAGCGTCAACTGAAGGCCCACTCGTTAACAGCAGTGCCTTTCCGTCGGCCAACTTATCGCCGCCGACCCCGAAGTGTCCGAACGGAACAAAGGGTCGACCGATAAGTGTGTTGTTGTGCCCGGAGTTTGGATGAGAAGAAGTCAATCGAACCGTAAATTGCAATCAAACATGAAGTTAACGCATCAGAGGACCAGTCGTTACGATAACGCACCCGAATCTCTGACCGATTGGCTCGAAGAACAGTTGGACAGCAGAGGCATCGACGCCGTCGTCTACACCCGATATATACTGAGTCTATTGCTTGAGGACAGCAGCGACTCGGATGACGATATCGGCGGTGGCGGCGGTCTCTCCTCTGTGTCCGCGTCGGACATCAATCGGTGCTCATGTAAGCAGACGTGCGCTAAAGACAACATACGTCCCGTCACTTCCACCAAATGGAAACACAAGCGATATCTGAAACAAATTCAATCCAATAATGGCGTCAACAATAGCTGCGTGAATGCGGGCACCGATTGGTTGTCACACTCGGAGTACTGTCTCCACAGTTGTCCGATGAATGGCGACGAAGAGCGGCGACTGGCGGTCGTTGAGTGTCTCAAGTCAGCGTCCGAACAGGTATTATACTTTTGACCGCACTTTTGCGCTATTGTTTCCTATGAATGGCTTTTTATAATGTATTTTTTGTTTGGTTTTCAAGGAGTCGGGAATTGAGTCATTTGTGGACGAATTGTGCGCCAAATTAAAGACAATTAAATCGTTGTCGGAAACGAGCGAAATGGTCGCCGACTCCAAAGCCGATATCAACTGCAATAACGGCGTGAAGAAAGCGGTGACGCGTCAAGAGATGGCTATCAAATATTACGCGGCGTTTCCCTCCCTCGACACCAATTCCGTGGACGACACCAACGCTAACACTGTTTCCAAAGCGGACACCATTGAGCCCACAGTCCAGAAGAAGAGCGTTAAGAATAAAATCCAATGGAATGGACAGAAGATAATTGAATTTATGAGTAAAGGATCGCTCGACGGTGTCTTATTCTTATACTCATTGATGGCCTTCTTGTCTAAGTAGTCGAGTTGGAAGTCATCGATCACTTCCAGCGTTAACTCTTTGCGCCCGTTCTTCATGACGAAAGACAAGAGTTGAGCGCATATGATATCTTCGGTCATGTCGTGGATTACACACAAGTCCTTCACTGTCACCGCAATTGGGTATCAAAACCACGGATTAATGGATCAAATAAAGTGATAAAAACTTGTGTCAAAACACAATGCGAATATTTACTGTAGTAGCCACTATCACAACATTTTCAGCCTGTTGAGTAGGGAGTCACAGACGAGCGTCTAGTCGCTTTACGGCCTGTATAACTGCCAACCTAGTCGACTTCTTCACTTCAGTTATCACAAAAATAATGGTTAAAAACAACAACAAAAACAGACAACAGGTTTAGCGCCAAAACTTTTGGATCACGTGATAGTCAGACATAAATTACGGGCCAAACAGTGGACGACACGTGACATCCGATCTCTCAGTCTTTCCGGTTTCAGACATTAAACGTGTCGACAGTTTTAGTACACATTTTTCGGTGAGTTTGACCACAATTTCGGACTTAACCGCCGATTATCACAACAATCATTGACCGAAAATCAATGACTAGACTCTCAACCCCTGTATTAACCAATGTTTGTCCCGCAGACCCGAAAGTAAGAGCCAATTGGCCGCTGAAGTGATGCCCAAACAAATCAAAGAAATCAAAGACTTTTTACTGACGGCCCGTCGGAAGGACGCGAAGTCCGTGAAGATCAAGAAGAATAAGGACAACGTTAAGTTCAAAGTGAGGTGTTCGCGATACCTGTTCACCCTGGTCATTCAGGACAGGGAAAAGGCCGAGAAACTGAAACAATCGCTTCCGCCCGGCCTTCAGGTCAAAGAGTTGAAGTAGTGGTCAGATGTTACAGTGGGCTTCTAACTAGGTGTGCAGATACAAATATTGATGACATTACACATAATTTGCGAGTAAACTAAATATTAAATTACTATTATTTACAGACTTACTGACGAACTTATTGTGCACACAGAGACGTTTTGATCGCCATTTCAATTGACGATTGTTTTGCTGTTTTGGTTGAGATTTAGTTCTTGACTATTGTTTAAGACTTTAAATACTTGATTACATATAAACTCGATATGAGTTGCGATCCTATGGCGAAGAATCGCCACATCTGTGGCCGCAGTGTTGTGTTCGTGCCGTACAGAGAGTGTCACGTCGTTAAGTATCACCAGTGGATGAAAGAGCCGGCCCTCCAATACTTGACCGGTTCCGAGCCCTTAACGCTGGCCGAAGAGTTCTCGATGATGTCCAGCTGGACATCGGATGTGAATAAATGCACATTCATTATACTGGACAAAGAGCTGTATCAGAGCTCAAGCGCTTCCAGTGATGACGAGAAACAGGTCGAGTCAATGATTGGTGACATTAATATATACATTGATACCAATGAGTCGACGGTATTGAGCGCTGAGTTGGAGATAATGGTGGCCGAAGAGTGCCATCGCGGTTGCGGTAAAGGCAAAGAAGCGGTGCGACTGATGATGAGGTTCGCCAATGAGGTGATTGGCGTTCAGAAGTTTGTGGTAAAGATTAAGTATAGCAATGAGGGCTCACACGCCATGTTCACTAGGTTTGGCTTTCGGGAAGTGTCCAGAAGTGATGTCTTCGAAGAGATCACATATGAATTGGTTGCGGATCAGCAATGGGTTGACGGCATCCGAAGTGACACTAATTATATTCAATATGTTTTGCTATAAAAGTTTTGAACTATGATTTAAAATAAGTTTTTTAGTGTTTTGATTGCTATTAAAATTATAGTTATTTTTATTATTACTTTCAATTTATTTCAATACAATTAAAAACAATATTCTCTTATTTCTGCATTCAATTAAAAAATTACAATTAAATAAATAATAAAAATAAAAAACATTTGGATTTTTCAAAACCTAAACGCTTATTGGAAAATAAGCCAAAAATCACTTTATTTTCACTTTTCTTAATTTATATATTAAATAATCAATTGATTGTTAATATAGAAGAGATTTATAGCGCTCGTAGTGGGGGTACGGGTGGGGGTGTGGGGGAGGGAAGTGGGGGGCAGTCGACGGGACTGGCGGTTACCTATCCATGTGTTCGTTGCGTATATTGGGATTGAATCGGGGGTCGAGCAGAGGGTCGCTGTCGGCGCTCTCGCGGCCAAACTTGAGGAAATAGTGCACTAAAGTACACAATCCTATGAATACTAGAATTCCGATCACAATTAGGGGCCGGTATGTAAAGGTCGGGAGGTTTCGCCGGTTGGAAAACGTCGAGTGGGATCTGCAAAGACATCAATCATATTGTATTAGACAATGGATTCACATAATGGCATCAAAAACACATGCGATTGATAGCCAGAGTGTGTCCACACATACCGTAACCATCGCGACAGGAACTCCATCGGCGATTTGCGCCGATACTTGTCCTCATCGATGTCGAGCAGCGACTTTCGGGAACCGTTATTGTCGTACGATTTGCTGTTAGTTCGGGTGGAAGAGAACGCAGAGTTGGTGTCGCTGTTGGAATAATTGGAGACATTGACGGGAATCGAATGGTTGGATGAGTTGTTGGCCGTCGGGTTGTGATGTATCACTTGAGGCACTGATGAGTTGAATGTCGACGACATGTCCAGCGACTGATTCGATAGTGAGCTCTGGTTTAGGTCCGTATAGGAGGCGTCGTTTGAGGACTCAATTAACGGCATTCCGAGTCCAATGCGGGCCCAACTCTCGTCCGATAGGGTCCGCCGCAGAGCCGACACAACCGGACTGTTGGTCGCCTGAGACGGGAATATCGGCTTAAGACATGCGGGACAGGTATAGCCGGCGGGCGCTGTATTCGCCGGCAAAGTGTTGGCCGATTGTGTCAAACAACTCAAGTGATAGATGTCTGGAAAAATGAGACAAAAAGATGCGTTAGTTTTGTAGCGGAAAATCAGTGGTCAGAAGAAGACATACGATAACAGAGTAGACGTATCGTCGGCTGCGATGACAGGTCTTGTCTACAGAGACCACAGACCGGTTCGTAAGCGCTGTCTTCCAGCCATTGAAGATATGGGGCGACAATACACTGCAAGAGTCAATGATAGGCACATGTAATCAATACGAGTGATCACTGGATCAGTTCATTACCGTGTCTGGAAGACCACGCTACTATAGTATGTTATGAGCGTCTGTAACTGAAACACAAGTTTCGTCTTGACTAACCACTGGAAGAAGAAGCCTGTAAACGTATTTGGGTAGCTACCAAGCCGCGCTCAGACCGGGAGAGAGAGGGAAAGACAATCGATGGCCAAAACTAGCGGTGAAGATATCACTCAACAGATCTCTTCGGTGACAGTTTGGATGACAGGCGAAGAGTGGACTTGAAGTGTGTTTTGTTTATGTATTGAAATGAGTGAACAACTCATCGATGGTTTCGTAAGCATTTCGTCCATAAATTACGGCAAAGAAAACAACGATTGAGTCAACTCTTGGACGTCATTCGCGACGACAAGACATCACAATAACAACAATACATAAACCACTTCTTGTGATATCACTGAACGGATCCGTTGTATATCGTTGTCAAAAAGTGGTCACTTATACACACATCCAACCGAAGACATGCTGGGATTAGTTGGCTATGGATCCAGCGATGAAGACTCGGACCCGGAAGAAGACACTGTCGACCAAACTGTGGTTCAAATGACTCGTCCGAAGACAAGTACCGCTGTATCGACACCGACGCCATCGTCAGTGTCCTCATCATCGGTAGAGTCACCCGAAGAGAGGCCATCGTCGGCCACGACAACGACTGGTCTATTCGCTAAACTCCCGGCACCCAAAACCGGAACCGTATCGTCCACTTCAGGGCCGCAGACCTCGTCCGCACTCAACGATATAGTGGTGGCGAAGAGCGGTTCCGGCGGTCCCATTAAGATCGCGGCGCCGTCTCTGAAGTACTACACGGAAGACGACTCCGACGAAGAGGCCGAGAGGCGCGCCAAACGCTTCAAAGGGTCCGCCACTGGCACTGGTCTTAAGGGACTGTTGCCGAAGCCCAAGGGTCTGACAGCGGCCACCGCTGTGGCACTTATACCTCAGTCGTTAACGCGGAAGAATGCAAACCAAAAGACCTCATCTGTGGCTAAACCAGAGGCGAAGGGAATCAACTTTTTCTTCAACAACGATATCAGCGAAAAAACGGGTGATTTAGTGGACACAGAGTTACACGAAGAGGAATTCGGACCCAAACCGCCGCCCGCTGTCAGCGCGCCGACGGTGTCATCGGATCCATACCCTGTGCAACAAACACCTTCGCCGGCAAACCAGCGCTCACTGGAGGACATGTCGTACAAGCGATTGATTGCGTCCAAGTTTGGCGAAGAGGCGCCCGAAGACATCAGCATTGTTGACGTGGATGTGTCCAAAC
>CAJPIZ010004113.1:0-10684 GCA_905368565.1 Medioppia subpectinata
GTATGAAAAGTATAATAAACTTATTTTATACGTTTGATACACACATCTCATCAAACATATCACATATGATATTATTTTGTAAATCACTTTTGCGTTCATTTTTAATTATTTTATTAATGAAATCGAGTTTATAACAAATATTTATATCAACTAAAATATGATATTCACACAAGATAATAACAGTTATAACCAAGTGTATAAAAAATCTAAATATTTAATTATATTAAAACAAGTGCAGTAACTTTTGAAAATAATTAAATAAAATTAATATAATTTAATACATATTGTACTGTATATGTAGAATAAAATACAATTTGATAATTTATTTATGTTATTGAATGGAAACAAATCTGATCGTTTTAAATGTTTTATAAATATATTAAATTAATAAGTTATATTACATAATTTATATTTTAAACTAAAACTAATCTCATTTCTTACTATTACATCGTTCAATGATTGGCTTAAAAGATGATTAACATAGCACTTAATATAATTAGAACAAATTAATTTGAAAAATTTTATAATAACATGAGTTACTAATGTTTGTCAAAAACAATGACAATTCTTGTTCTGTTATATTGTATTATTATATTATTATATAAAACAATGTGTAAAGTACTAAATGTACGTAAGTTTTACGCAAAATAATAAGTAGCAATATAATTTATTTAAATTATTTATCAAATAATTAAATTAAATTAAAATAACTATACTGTATTTCCTACCGAGTAGTTTTAACCGATTAATTTTATACCGAGTAGTTTATACCGAGTAGTTTTATACCGAGTAGTTTTATACCGAGTAGTTTTATACCGAGTAGTTTTAATTTAATTAATTTAAATTATTTAAGTTATTTAAAATATACTATGAAATATAGTATTGATTAATATAATAGATATTAAATAGTTGTACTTTATATAAAATAATTATTTGTTAAATTAAAATAATTATATTGTATTTCCTAAATAACAAACACATCAATCAAACATAATTTTTATATTATTTATTGTAATATTTATAATTTATATAACTATCTGTTATTTTTAAATAAAATTTTATCTTTACAATTATACAATTAATTAATTAATTTCTTAATTATGGAATCATTAACTAGATTTTCAACCATATTGATAAAACATTTAATTATTAACCATGAATAGCGCAACGGGTCTCATTTTGTAACCAGATGAATTCATCTGGACAAACACCCAGGGTTAATCTCCACTTGCCACCAGATGTTTGCTGGCATTTGTAGTACTGGTGCATGTTTCTATCATTGGGTACATATCCCACCTTGGCGCATACTTGATCTGTCTTAGGGTCGGTTTGTTCGCATCGTTCATCCGCTTGTACCCAGATTGATTTTCCCGGACAATATTCATCAACCAAACGCCATTTTCCCACATCGCGCTCGCACATGTAGAACCGATGTATGTCGCTCGGGTGCGGTGCGAAACCACTAGGGCAATATTTATCGATATCGGACTCGGCTAAATTAATGTAATATTTTGAATAAATTATTGTGTAACATTTTTAAAAGTTTATACCTTGACTCAGTCCCACTGAGATTAATAGCAGAGATAATAGTGACAGCTTAAACATTTTAAATTTGTATTAAATATAATTTTATTTATTACTATTAAATACAAAGTATTTAAATAATAATTATGATGTTTTTAGTGAAGGTAACTTCACGGCTTATATACTAATCTAAATATGGTGAACATCCAATAGAAAACAGAGATGGTAACTAGTAACGGCTCATGGCACTAATCACTAAAATTAACATGCTGCAATAATATCATTTTATTACATTGCAATTTGTGCGGTATTGCATTCTTTGGTGTATAAATACGTTTAGTTGTTAACTACTTCAAAATAAATACAGAACAGTACAGTACAGTACAGTAGTGTACAATACAATACATTTATATATTATTAAATGTACATTCTACCTATTTACTTTATATTTCTTGAGTATTAGTAGTTATAGTGCTTTGTATTTATAATTGAACATGTGAATAAAAATTTATCTTAATTAATAGTTAATAAAGATAGAAGTAGATACTTAAGTTTAAACATTACATAATAAATAAACTTAACTAGAGAATATGCATTTGTTTATATAAAGATAATAATACAGAGAACTTGCAGTTACATGTTGCACTTATAAATGATGTAATAATTCATTAATGTGTATTTACTTAAAGTGCCCAGAATGTCGGTTAAATAATTGGATTTAATGTGGTAGTAGTTTAACGCAGGAAATATAGAGTGGAGACATTTTTTCGGGTTAATGGTCATATACAGTAATCACTAGAACATTACATGTATGCATGTCCTAGCTATGGTCAAACATATTGCTTTAATAATAAGCACACACTTTATAACTGTTACCTTTGTGTAATGATTGTTTGTTCTATTTATAAATTGATTATGGCCAAAATGTCACAAATAAAGTAGAAAATTAAATACAATATATACATTCTTATTACTTTAACATTTAATATAAATTAGACATCCATTTTTACATTACCTAATAACTTAAAAAATTATTATTCATTGTCTAATAAATTAAAAATATTACAACTAAAGATCATCCTAATTTTACACTTTACAATCTAGCATGTACCAAACAGATTAGCAGCAAATATATTAAAATTCAAACGACTTTCTACGAGTAAATAATTTTGACCGCGTTTTAAACAGTATATGTGCGTTTTGAGAATTAAAATTATTTATATTTGTCGTCGAAATAACATTCAAAACATATTTGTTGTACAAATCTCTCAACAATTCAGTTAACACGAGTACAGAGACGCCAAACCATAGGCCCAGAAGACTGGCCAAAAAGCACAGGTACTCTTCGAACGGCATTTTTAATGTTATAGTGTATATCATTTCGGGCTCAGACGGTATCTCAAATGCTATCGCGTAATATTTTCCTCTATTATGAGATCCATCTGTATTATAATTAAGGTTATAATAGTGTTGAATGCATTCCACTCTATTAGCGCACCGGCGCTCGCATTCCCTATCAATATTAGTGTTGTATTTATTGCTAAAATACATTGACCTATTAGTCGGATAATATAAATATTTAACCGTCGTACCAACTAATTGTTTTTGGTAACTAGTTTGACACTCGCGTACACAGCCCTCCATAAATTGACCACGTTTCATGCAATTCATGTTCTTTCGAAATTCAAATTTAATCATACTTTTCCTGAATCTTAATTGACATAGATTTGATGAGCTATGATTCATATTGACATTCAGCGCCCCCTTGCGTCCAAAACTGTACATTGTATCATGAGAATTGTATAAATAAACCAAGATATTTTGATTTGAAAACAATTTCGGTTGCTTTATCACAAAAATAGCGTAAGAGTGACCATATTCCTTATGGATTGAGGTTAGCCTGTAATAACCCCGATAGTCTCCGGTCTATTCAGAAAATATTGTCAAACAATAATATTGAGTATTTATAGATTGAATATAGTAGGTTACATTAGTACATTGTATGAATCCCTTGTCATTACTGAGCCGGACTACGCAATAAAACCGATCGGCCGGTGCTGTCAGCGCCAAGAATTGGTCTCCTATTGATTGTGTATTAAATTGTCTTAAATATTGCACATGGTCCGATTTATTTTTGAACACTGGTTTGTGGCCAATTAAATCTGATTTGTGAAAACACATGGTAATTGCCGGCACCTGTAGTATAGATTGCGAGTCGAACTTAACATTAGTTGAGGTTTCGTATGAAAAGTATAATAAACTTATTTTATACGTTTGATACATACATCCCATCAAACATAATAATGTTGTTAAGATTTTGAATAAATGCTTATTAAGTTTGATTATGATTGATTTTATTAATGGATACATACTTAATAATAGATGTGAATATTATGTATAATTAATGTTGCAGTGACTGTAATTGTGTCGTATATAAAGTATCATAACATTTAAATGAGGTAAAATTATATTATTTTCCATTGAAATAGATATTACTAAATCAATAAATATTTAATTAACATTATATTACTGTATATTAATTTATATAATATATTTACATAACTAAAAATAACATTTAATTTAATTATTTTACTATTTGCAATATAAAGGCAAATATAATGGTTATTTTGCTGATTAAATACTGTTCTAAACAAGTATTGATATTACATGACAATATCTATACGTTTACTATATTTAGGGAATAGATCAATTTTCCAAAATTTCATTTATTCTATTACAATTTTCAGGTTTATTAAAAATATAGTTACAATAATAAAGCTTTATTTTGAACTAGCTTATAGAATATTATAGCATATTTATAGAATAATTGAATTGTCAAAAGTTAAAACGACTTAAGTGTTCCATAGAAATATTTATGTATTTGGTTATTAGTAATTTTGTAAACAATATATATTTTATTCAATTTGAATTATTATTGTTTAATAAATATAAAATTTTTAATTTGTTTTTACATTCCGCACAACTTGTTTAGAAATATTCAAGATTGTTTATGGAATTTATGTGTTTCATTGATAAATAAATTGTTATACAGTATAATTTATTTTATTCGTCAAATGACTCTTAATTAATATGAAAATATAACAAATTAAACTTTTAATTCAAAAGCACAAAGACATGAAAAGTCCATAATAATACAAAAAATGTCGCTAACAATTAACATCATACCATTGTGATTGATATGTGTCTCTCAACCAATCATTACCAGCATTGAAACAATCGGTGTCTGAATCGATATTATTGAGATGATTTTGTTTCAAAAAACTCTCGTACGCCACGCGATCTACATATGGTAGGCCAGTATTTTTCAACACAAGCTCTACGGGACGATTGATACCGGCGAACGCGGCAGCGCGTGGCCGGTGTTCGGCAAACTTATTACCGGACAAATCGATCGACAGGAACCGGTCAACGGGTTCTGGTGCCACCGCCACAAATGCATTTACATCGATCGCGTCACCGGTCAAACGCGCATTGGTCAAGCTCAATCGGGTCAACTGGGTCATATTGGCGAACGCATGCGCACCAACGTTGCTAATTGGACTGTCGGTAATTTCCACCACGCTCAACGAGGGATGATTGCGTAGCGCATTCTCCGGTACCGGTAACCACCAATATATGTTCATTCGTCGTACCGTAAGTCGCCGCAAACTGATCGCACCCCTAACGGCGTCGAACAGGTGGCAGTCGTCGTAATCGTCGCCACATCGCGATCCGTCAATGACAAGTGTCTCTACCGGGTTGTCGACGAACGCGTTTGAATCTATTAGGTAAAACTGGTTGGTGCCAATGAACTCGATGCTTTTGAAATGTAGATCGCCAAACGCCCTGGCTGGTATTTCATCCACAGCTGTGTTGGTTACGGCCAATGATGTAAAGTATTTGCTACCCTTTAGTGCACCGCTCAGTTGCGTTGAAAATGCTTTCAAATCTAGTTTTTCGGAGCCGTCGCACACGATATACCGGCCATACTCTTGATTGTCGTCATAACAGGTACAGGGATAGGGTGCCAGTGCTTTCGGGTCCGGGCAGTACAGGTTGTCCCCCAATATTATGCCCGTCGATAGCCATAGAGTGGTCAAACTTATGATCACTTTTTTCATTTTTACCTTTTAAAATGATTTATTAGTGGTTAATTATTTTTATAATTAGTTTATTAGTATTGATAAGTATTGAGCATTAAATAATTAGTGGTAAAAATATCAAATAAAATTTTATATAATTTATAGTAAATAAATATTTATACTTATAATGTTCACTAACTAAAAGACTTGGAAATATAAATTTTTTATATGATTAACAATAAACTTATTTATATAAGATCTCTTAAAATACACCTAAATATAAGTTTATATCTAATATTGAACTAAATATCATTTGTATCATCTGAACTAACATACTGTATATTAAAGACAACTAAATATATAGAGTAGTGAATTTATTTTATCTATTCTATTTTTTCTATCTTTAATTTTATGCACCTACATTTTTAAATTGCATGAGGTAAAGTTAATATTTAGAATAAATTTTTGTGAACCAACCCATCTGTTGGTATTTTTGACAACTTAGTCCTTTATATGTTATACACAATGCACTAATTGTTCAATATCAAATCAGATTATATATGAACCCATCTAGGTATTATGTAGTTAGAATAAATTAATTAAATAATTTGAAACACCTAAATATAGTGTTGCATAAAGTTGTGAACTTTTTATCAATTATTATTAATATTTTTGTTGCCACATGATATAGAGTCTGAAAAAGTATATTTCAAATGACTATTAAAATAAGGTATAAAAGTAGCTTGACAATTAAAAATATAATAGACCCTAACATATTTCATCATGAATTATAAATGTAAGCATAAAAAATAATAATAAAAATATAATAAATAAATATTTAACAAATTATTTTTACAGTAATTTTGCTAACATTATCAACGCTGGTTGGCATGAACCATGCTGACAATAACATGTTACCTACATGCCCTGATGACTATGCATTGAGTCTACCCGACTGCAAGTACGAGGCCAAAGACCAAGACTGTAGTATAGAATGTCGTGGTAACAAAAGTCTAGATTTACGTAGCATGTTCGCTGACCTTCACTCAAAACTACCAAGCGACAAAAACAATTTCAAACGATTCTACTTGATCAACGACGCGATAGAAGTACTACCGGCCAACGTGTTCGGTGACATACGGTTCACCGCGATGTACATCCAGGCCAAGGGCTTAAAGGCTATCCATCGGGAGGCGTTTAACGGTACGGCCGATGGCATCGTTGACCTACAGGTATACTTCACGCCAGTTAGCGAACACGTGAACCGTGACTATGATCTGTTTGGCGCTATACGTACGCTAACCGCGTTGGAATATTTGAGAATTGAGCATAGTCATATTGAGTCGGTGCCCTCCCGGGCCATATCGGGTCTGAGCAAGCTTAATACTATTGTTTTGTTGTTTAACCCAATAAAAAGCATCGAGAGGGAAGCGTTCAATGATTTGCCCAGTATTAAGTATATTAGTTTTGGTTGGTCGCCGATCAATAGGGTGGCCGAACGCGCGTTTAGTGTCGCCTGCGGAGGACACGACCAACAGCTGCATATTGGTCTAGACGTCGATTCGTTGACCGACGACTCGTTCGCCGTCGGCTCCTTTGATGGCATCAAATGTTCCGCTTTAGTCAACATTAATCAGCGGTCTGTTCGCCGATTAAATCGGGCCGTTTTTGACACGTTCTTCGCCGCCAATCCGGCTAATCGTGTGCACACACTGTTTGACTGTTCAGATGTGCACAACAAATGGGTTGCCGTTAAATATCCGCACATTTATCATGAGTTTAATTGTCATTAAAAAATATTAATAATATTATATTATGCAAATTAAATCTATTAAAACATTTTGTTTTTAAATGTAATTTAGTTCAAAATTAATACGGTATACAGTAGTACAGTACTGTACAATATAATTATAAATTAAATTTAAAATATATAATATATTTAATAAATTATCAGCAATTTTTGATAAAAGTACTGTACTCTGTATTAGTAATTTAATATATAGCTCACAATTCATTTATAGCTAATAATTAATAAAGGTAGAATTAGATACGTAAATTTAAAAATTTCATAATAAGTAAATTTAAAAATAAAATATACTATTCTTATGGCGCGCTCTTTGATTGAGTTTCGCGCCAATACTTGCGGCAACTTTCGGACAAAAGTTACCACAAGAAGAATGATATTTATGTCGTGGAAGAGTGGTGTGAAGGGTTTGCTCTCTGGCCAACTGTTTTAGGTCAGAGAGTGATCACACAAATCGTGGCCAGAGGTGTGGAGGAGAGCCGAGCGGTGATGAGTGGCGCGCGCGTGAGCTATGCAAACGTCCTGATCGGGTTGTTTGATGTGAATGCCCGGCGCGGTGTATGATTGATGATTTGATCAGAAAACTTCTGGTCAAATCTGATTAGAATATTTCTGATCGAAATGGATGGCTGGCAGACAATTGTACTTTTGTCTCCAGAGTGCAGTTTAAATGATGGTTTCAATTATGATTACTGTTTGGTCAACGAGTAGTTTATTTTAGTCACAATGAATGAATAACAAAATAAGTATAACTGAATTAAAAGCACAATAAAATGGTATAAGAAATATACGATAAAATGCTGGCCACAGATAGGGCCGATTAGCACATGTAGTTAAGACAATGGAGTAATGGCTGACACTCAGATAGAGTGGAGTCTGTGGAGCGACTGAACAGTCGAGGGCTCAGACAGAGACTGAAGAGCGCACCTGAAAGCGTGGCTCTTAAATACAGGCGAGTATAAGTGAATTGGGCTAAAGGTTACAGAAAAACTGTTGGAAAATAACTGATATGATTGGGTGACACACAAAGCATACAGTTTGAAAACAGTGGAAAAGTACAAGTTTTTAGCCAATAGAAAGTTTAGGATATGTAGTCATGCGATCCATATCACACCCCGGCGCTGAAGACTGGTCGCGGAGGTCAACTGTCCGAGTTGGCCGACGTGGACCAGTGGTTCCGTTGTCTCCGGTGGGTTTGGTCACGATGTGCGGGCCTCGAATGCGAGCGTCCGGTGTCTTCAGGTCTGGAGGTCGTGTGGATGTCTTCCGCCAATTCTTGCTGATCGCTGTGCGGGAAGTGTTGGACGTGTAGTCCGAATGAGATGCGCCGCTGAACACTGACTTCGCGTTGATATGACTTGATTCGCAGCCTAACCGGTAGTCGTCTTTGATTAGCGCCAAAGTGACGGGTAAACTGCATTGACTGCTGGTTTCCCGAAAGCGCACCTTCTTGTGGAGGCCTTTCACTTCGCGTGCGGTTCTGTCCGCTCGTGGATACGATTGACGATACGGTTGCTGTCGTTTGCATTCATTGCCAGTCAACGCGATTCTGTGCTGTTTGGGTACAATAGGCTCAGAATTTGATGAATGAGTTGTAAGAATGCGATGCGATTCTTGTGGTGAGTGTAGGAGTCGGGCGACTCGTGGCGTACGAAGCGTACGGATGGGCGCAAAAGTACTATTGTGCCCATCGATGAGTTGGTTTGGCGGCCGAGGCGTCGGCCCAACCGCTGGTCGACTGACTGGTGTAGTGACGGGTTGGTGCGAGAGGTGGCCAAACGTATTGGTGTTCAACACTTGAGGTCCGGTCCCATTGAACGTCACTTCTCTTGTCGATGTGTTGATCACAGCACCGAAGCGTCCAAGAGTTGGGAGTGAGAGTAGAAGTCCATACTTGAAGCCATCCAACACTTGCGCCTGAATATGAATAGTGGTCTCTCCGATCGTGTAGTCGAGAGAAACTTCGCCAAGTGTTGGGACTGATCCGCGCGCGAGGGATACGCATCGACGGCGGGATCTGTTGATAGGGAGGCCTAAATGCTGAACGAAATGGAGAGGCATTAGATTTAATGTAGAGCCCGGATCGGCAAATGCAGCGATTTTGAAGGATCCGATGCGTCCAGAGATGAGGAGTATGTCGGGAGTGGTGGACAGGGCTGTCAACTTCTGCTCCCTAATGCACATGTTCTGTGCGGGTTGTGGAGAATGAGGCGCCGGTGGTGGCGATGGAGGCGGCGATGGCTGCGCGTCCTCTTTGTGGGGGCAATCCTTATGCCAATGAAGGGCGACTTCTCCTCGGAGTTGGCATATCTGGCAGTCGGGCGTCAGTCGGGAACCTGTGGTCGGCCGTCGACCGGTCGAGCGTCCAGTGTTGCGATCGCGAGTGGAGTTGTCGTTCGGGCGTTCGGTGTCCGCCGCGAAGTGGTTGAAGGATTGCTGGCGATGAGAGCCGTCCACTTGATGTGGATGTGATCGGCTTGAGTGGTGCGGAGCGTTGCTCTTCGGCGGCCCACTCGTGATGTCGGCTTCGATGTCCTGGGCTTTCTGGAGCCAATCGGTGAGTGACAGTCGAGAACCATAGAAGTGGTATTTGTAGTGTTGGGGCAGACCTTCTGTGAGCGCGGCAGACATGTCCACCTCTTGTAAGCCAGGGATGCGCCGTAGAATCCGAGTCTTCTGGTCGAAGTAC
Organism: Medioppia subpectinata; assembly: GCA_905368565.1. NCBI lineage: Eukaryota > Metazoa > Arthropoda > Arachnida > Sarcoptiformes > Oppiidae > Medioppia > Medioppia subpectinata. The sequence continues at coordinate 10,100 of CAJPIZ010004113.1, forward strand.
TGGCGGACCTTTTCGTAGGCGTTGAGACATCGGCGGCCGGCGGCTACGATAGGGTGAACATCTGAATGGCCATAACGTACGGTCAGTTTGTCGCAAACTGTGGACCACGTGACGTCTGGATCCAAGAGTATGTCTGCGCCGAAGAAGTCTGCGGCCTCGCCTTCGAGGTACTCCATAATGCGGTCGACTTTTGAGTCGTCGTCGAGACCACGGAATACTCGTTCGGCGAGACGGAGGAACGACTCGATGGTGAGCCCGGAGTCCTCTTTCCCACTGAATTTGGGTAATTTGAGTTTATGAGTGCTCACAGTATTGCTGATCGCTGTTGCTGTAGAGCTGGTATGAGAGGCGGCCTGCGATGAGCTGCGCTGGCGTTGTCGTCCACGTGTTCCTCGTGCCATGGCTTATGTGAGCGTAGGGAAGAGATTAGCGATACTAATCTTACCGTGACTGCGCCAATTCTTACGGCGTGAGCTCTGGTCGAGACTCGCCGATAGAGAATAATGTCGTGGAAGAGTGGTGTGAAGGGTTTGCTCTCTGGCCAACTGTTTTAGGTCAGAGAGTGATCACACAAATCGTGGCCAG
>CAJPIZ010004114.1:0-10683 GCA_905368565.1 Medioppia subpectinata
GCACCCACTTCAGAACTTTTATTTTCAAATTAACCACCTTGCTCATCTCTTTTTTTGAGGGTACAGTTTACACCCAATTCATGTACAATGTACAGTGAAATACAGTTAATGGCCCGGGAGCTAAAGGTTATTAATACTGTTTTACCTTTATCACTGCATATTCTCTGTTCAATGAATGGATTGAAATCAAATACATTACGAATTGACTCATTCTGTGAGCCGAGAACTCAATTGAATAGATTATTTGTTTGTCAGTCTCATTGACTAATTAACAACTTTTATAAGCACTGATAATATATTAATCATCACATGCTTTTTTACGAAAGTCGTAAGTAATAACTTATTACTAATAAGTGGTGTATTGTTTGGCAGAACATGTATGAAAAACAATCAATTAATGGTTATATTGTATAACTTATACAGTTTTCATCCATTGATTGTCTGTTTTTTAATGTCTAAATATCCAAAATCTGGTCAATAAATCCGTTCGTTTATTTCATACAAAATGTGTTGATATTTAGTTTATTATAGAATTTATCAAATGTTTTATCAATTATTACATTTACACATATAATGAAAAATGTTGTAATTTCCACCACCAAAGAAACCAACAAAATAGTTGAACGCAAATGATTACCAAAACAGTAATGAAAACAATCAAACCCGCGGACCAACCAGTCTTCTCTGTGAGCGGCGTTGGGAAACACTCGGGGAACAAGTCTTCCAAATCATCCCTTGTTTTGCACTAAAAATAAGAAAACAATTAAAAAGTATTTTCTAAAAATGCATTTCAAAAGTTTTTAAGAGTCGTCGATACCGGGTGTGCGTAACAGTAAAAGGGTTTGCCGTTTATATTCAAGAATATAAAGGAAAGAAAGATATCGTTTCCGCGGCCGTAGTCGACGACAGCCTCGATATTCTTCACAAACGATGGATTCATGGAATCGACAAATAGTTTGTTTTGATTCACATTCGCCAGACATTTGTTCGCATTCTTCACGAGTCTATTCTTTGGGCTTTCATTCGGAGAATAACACCAAATGTTTGCAACAGTTTTGTTGTAAACGATGAGCCAATTGTTGTCTCTGTAATCCGTCGCCCGAAATATGAGATCTTTGGGATTGTATTGAGAGTCGGTGTCGATGTTGTTGTAAGTCTTGCCATCAGTGGTACAGTGGGTCACAATATCGCCGGTGTTTCCGGACTTTAAAATCAATTGTAATTAATATTTTGAATGCAATTCAATGTATAATAACCTGATATTTGACATAACAGTCGAAACCATTGCCACTAAATCTTTTGATTATATTTGTGTCGTAATATTTGCCATTGAATTTGGTTTCTAATCCTTCATTCCACTGAATTTCCCACTCAAACCCTTTATTATACATGAAATACTTCTTGTGAACCGTGGAGTAATAGACATCAATGCCATCGTATTTGTCACCCGTTTTAATATAATTACAATACTTTGGAAGAATACACTGGCATTGAATGGCAGTGAAAGACATAATGAGTACAAGAATTGCAATCATTTTCACAAACAGTAGAACTGATGTAAAGATTGTGATAACTGTAGGAAAATGCGAACAAATGTTGAATATTGTACTCAATTACAACTGAACATAATGTTAACCATCCAATGGTCATTTGATCACAATGTCATATCATGTCATGATAAATTAATGTTCAAACGTGAGCTAGATGCTCTGACTAAACATTAACTAGAGTTGGCTTGGCCAAACGCGATCGTCATTTGTGTAAGAATAGAGTGACCAACATATAAACTTTAAGCACAACTATTAAACATGACTTTTAGTAAAAATTGAACATTTCCTACTATTTATCAATTATTAAATGTTTCCTTTTAATGCTGCCTTATATTGAAAGGCAAACACATGTTTTGAATGAGTATTGATTTAATTGTTGTATTAATTTCATGTAACATCTAGACAAATTTTGTAATCTGTAAATTGACTTCATAACTTCACGCCTTATAACTAGATAAGTTTTCCTAAAATTTCTAAAATATACCTGAGTATACGAATAATTTTAAGTCAAAATGCACTAAATTTTCATGTTTTCAAATTTTCAGTTTAATGTTAAATGCAAAAAAGTTCTGGAAAATTGCTTTTTCGATATTCAATTTTAAACAATTTGATGTTTAAATCACTAAAATCAAACAGGTAAATTTTAAATTACAGGCATGTTAAACTTTCATTTTCCACACATTATTCTATATTAGGTAATTTATTAGAAAAATGCATATAAAAGTATAAAATTATTTTTATCTTAACATTTTGGTGTATATATTGTTAATATTAAAGGAAATGTTTACAAATATACCCAGGCACTTATCAATTAAGTGTTGAGACACTAAGTGCTTACCTCAGACTCTTGACCGGACAAATATAATTAATATTTATAATAAACAGTTAAATTAATATAACATTTTGTTAATTAAACTTAAAAAGATTAATATTTGCTAAACAATTTGATTATTTATTAAAGTATTTAAATATAAATTCATGTGATTTTTTGAAGAAATTAACTTGGTCACTCTAAAAAAAGAGAACGCGTTCTCATTTTGGCCAAGCCAAAACTAGAGTATTCATAATTTATTGACTCACCAAGGGCAGTGCTGTTTTTAGTTTAGTGGAGTTGGTGGACAATGTCTTATTCATGCTACAACCATACATTGACGCATGTATTTAATTTTAATTATTTATTCATTGAATACAATATTGTTATTAAAGCAACCAATAAATGAGTCATTTAATATGCAGACTAAACAAAAACTATGAATTAGTTAGAGAATCAGAATTTAACTAATGCTTTAAAATGAANTTTTTAATTTGAATTGAATTACATTTATTGTTATTTTAAGACGTTGTGCACTAAACTAGTTCTTATATAATTAATGTAATGTATAATTCACTTGAAAATATTGGCGCAAAACTATGAAAAATGCTCCACAAATGCTCCAAAACGGTTTGCTTAATTGTTATTTAGAAATTAATAAATACATGATTTCATTATTTTGCCCCAATATTTTCAAGTGAATTATACATTACATTAATTATATAAGAACTAGTTTAGTGCACAACGTCTTAAAATAACAATAAATGTAATTCAATTCAAATTAAAAAGTTGGTCAAATACTACACGATGTGTATATAATGGTCCGGGGATTTTGGTATCCGTATAGTTAGACTCCGACCGGCACTACAGTATCAATGCGTCGGTTCACAAATGCCACCGCATATGACATCTGTTCACCGGTTGTGTCCTTTCGCTCGGCCCGACTCCTCGAGAAAGTCCTCGTATAGCATCTGCAACTGGTTTTGGGTTTTAATCAACTTTTCTCTATCTATGTATTCATGTCTCTCCACCTCTATATCGTGTAACCCATTGTTTGTGGTTTCGTTCAAATACTCGTGTATTTCTGTCAAAATTGATGCCATTATTTTCAAATGAATCTCTTTTTCTCTATCACTGATGGTTTGTCTGAAGTAATTGATGTCATAAAAGTAGTCATCAATTGGTGTTTTATTGATAATAGCGTTAAACAACTTGTGTTTGTCGTCGGCGTCGGCTGTCGATCGAAACACTACTGTTTGCGACACCACTTCCTCACACTCTGAGATCATTTGCTCGAATCCGTCGATAACATCGCTGTGAATGTCATCCGAGTCTAAGTGGGCATCGATTTTACGCACTAACTTCTCGAAGAACTGATCCGACAATTGTTTGCAAGTTTTCGCTTCGTTTGTGTTATTTATTTTTATGTCGTCCGAAGACATCCTTACGAATCAAATGAACGATCAATTGGTTTGTGATAAATTGATAATACAGTACATGTATTACATGTGCTATTTTATGTTCACATCAATAAACTATAATCAATTTATGACACATTATGTCGCGACTACCGGTGCTCTTATCGGACTAATACAACACTTCAACATTGATAACATTAAGGACTTTTAAGTTCTAAACTTAATCTGATAATTTCTAGATTTTATATAATGAACTCGATCAATTTGTTTACTACCATATTAGAAATGAACAGTAGTATTTTTAGACACAACAGCAATTGTTTAAATAAATTATGCTTATACAATTATAAATAATGTTAATTAGTAATTATGAATAATATGTATTAGCTGGTATTTTACAAATATTAATAATATAATCATAAATTATGCATAAATAAATTAAATGCCTACACTATTAGCTAGTATATTCTATTTATCTAGATAACATGACTAGATTGTTTCCATATTAGTAATAAGTAATGTATTTGTTGGTAAAACGTGTATGAAAAACAATTAAAGAATGGCTATACAATTGTCACCGATTTCTTGTCTGATGTTTTTTAAATGTCTAATATTAATATCCCGAATCTGGTCTATAAAACCGATCGTTTATTTCATGCAAAATGTGTTAATATTTATTTAATTATAGAAATTGTCATCAATTATTACATTACAATTACATTACATTAAATTTACACATACATGTATGTTGTAATTTCCAGCACCAAAGCAACCAACAAACGAGTTGAACGCAAATCATCACCAAAACAGTAATCAAAACAATCAAACCCGCGGACCAATCAGTCTTCTCTGTGGGCGGCGGTGGGAAACACTCCGGTAACAAGTATTTCAAATCCTTTATTGTTTTGCACTAAAAATAACAAAACAATTAAAAACATTTTTAAAAATGCATTTCAAAAGTACTTTAGAGTTGCCGAAATGTTGTCCGCAATACATGGGTCTGCCGTTTATATTGAAGAATATATAGTGACCGAAGATACGGTTTCTAAATCCAAAGTCGACGACAGCCTCGATATTCTTCCGAAGCGATGAATCCATGGAATCGACAAATAGTGTGCTTTGATTCACATTCGCCCGACATTTGGTCTCATTCTTCACGAGTCTATTCTTTGGGATTTCATTCGGAGAATAACACCAAATGTTTGCAACAGTTTTGTCGTAAACGATGAGCCAATTGCTGTCTCTCTTCTTCGTTGCCCGGAATATGAGATCTTTGGGATTGTATTGAGAGTCGGTGTCGATGTTGTGAGTCTTGCCATCAGTACAATTGGTCACAATATCGCCGGTGTTTCCGGACTTTAAAATCAATTGCAATTAATGTTTTGAATGAAATTCAATGTATAATAACCTGATATTTGACATAACAGTCGAAACCATTGCCACTAAATCTTTTGATTATATTTCGTTTGTAATAATGGCCAATGAATTCGGTATCGAAACCGCGATTCCCGAAGTGAATCTCCCACTCAAACCCATATACAAAAGTTGTGTCATACCTCTTATTATACATGAAATGCTTCTCGTAAACCGTGGAGTAATAGACATCAATGCCATCGTATTTGTCACCCGTTTTAATATATTTACAATACTTACAATACACTGGCATTTGTTGGCATTGAATGGCAGTGAAAGACACTATAAGTACAAGAATTGCAATCATTTTTATTAACAGTAGAATTGATGTAAAGATTGTGATGACTGTTGCAAAATGCAAACAATTATTGAATTTGTATTAAATTATAACAATAAACATAACATTAGTTTGCATTCAATTGTATTCAATTACAACTGAATATAATGTTAATCATCCGTTCATTTGATCACATGACAAATTAGTGTTCAAATGTGAGTTGGATGCTATGACTAAACACAAACTAAACTATTCATAATTTATTGATTGACCAAGGGGCAGTGTTTAGTTTAGTGAAGTTGAGTGGACAGTGTTTTAAAATACCAATAAATTAAAAAATGTATATTTTATTCATTTATTTATATTTATATTCATTTATTTATATTTTATTCATTTAATACAGTATTGTTATTTAGAAAGTAATAAATACATGATTTCATTATTTTGCCCCAATATTTTAAAATGAATCATACATTACATTAATTATATAAGAATTTTAATAATGTTTTATGCTAACTATAATGCGATACTTAAATTCAAACATTGTTTTATAATTATGAATAACTCATTGTTACCAATCATTATGAATTTTACTTTACTTACAATTACTTGAATATTGAATTTTAAATAAGATTTACTATTTTGTTATTTACATTTAAGATAATGAATAAATGCTAAGAAATATATTGTTGTGTTTAAAGAATATTGGACTTTATGGAAATCACAGAATTTACTGACGTATCAATTTAAATAATGGCCAAAATTTAGTTGTAATTTCTATAATTACAATATAAGTTTATTTGAAATGATTGCAATACATAATACATGTGTTATTTTACTATTTTATGTTCAGATCAATAAAATATTGTCAATTTAAGGCACATTTTGACGCGACTACCGGCGCTCTTAGCGCACAGCGCTTAAACATTGATAACATTAAGGACTTTTAAGTGCTAAACTTAATCTGGTAATTTCTAGATTTTATATAATGAACTCGATCAATTTGTTAATTATCACATTATGGATGAACAGTAGTATTATTAGATCAAACAGTCATCAATTATTAAAATAAATTATGCTTATACAATTATAAATAATGTCAATAATTATTTATGAATATTATTATTAGCTGGTATTTTACAGATATTAATAATATAATCATAATTCATGCATTAATAAATTAAATAGCTACACTTTTGGCTAGAATATTCTATTTAACATGACTAGATTGTTTTTATATTCATTTATCATGTTCAGTACTTTTAAGTGCTAAAGTAATACTCATTTGAAGGCCAGATATTTATCAAATCAAGGCTTGAAGGATATATTCATAAAAACTGTGATAAACAACAAAATCATATAAAAGGCAGCAATAAAACCCATATTTTTACACTAACTAAAACTGTTACTAAAACATCTGTTTATAGAAATACAGTATAATTATTGCAAAAATGAGTTGTTGTGCTAAAAAGTCGGGAACCGAGTGTTGCGGCGCCGATAAGTCGACGGCCCAGACATCGGAAACCGCTATACGAGACGCGGTTCGCGAACATTACGCTCGAGTCGTGACCAGCGATAAGTCGGGTTCGGGCGACTGTTGCGGCGCCGGCTCTTGTTTCGCGCCCAACACCGACCAAAACTACGCCCAAAAGCTGGGCTACAGCGCCGACGACTTGGCGGCCGCTCCGGACAGGGCTAACCTCGGCCTCGGGTGCGGTAATCCCATCAAAGTGGCTAAACTACAGCCGGGAGAGACTGTACTGGACTTGGGCTCCGGCGCCGGCTTTGACGCGTTCATCGCCGCCCGCGCTGTCGGCCCCACCGGACTCGTGATCGGAGTCGATATGACACCGGAGATGATAGAGAAAGCCACGGCGAACGCCCAGAAGTCGGGCCACAAGAACGTAGACTTCCGTTTGGGACAGATTGAGGACATGCCGGTGGAGAGCGGCTCAGTCGACGTCGTTATATCCAATTGTGTGATAAATTTGGTGCCAAACAAACGCAAAGCGATTGAGGAGTCGTATCGGGTGTTGCGTTCCGGCGGACGTCTGGCCATTTCGGATGTGGTCACTAATGTTGAGCTCCCGGAGGACGTGCGCCGCGATCTGGCCCTCTATGCCGGATGTCTGGCCGGCGCCACACCAGTGGTTGATCTCCAGGAGTACCTGAAAAGTGCCGGTTTTGTTGACATTAAGATTTCGCCGAAAGACGAGTCGCGAGAATTCATTAAGGATTGGGCGCCCGGTTTGAAACTCGAGGAGTTTGTTGTGTCCGCACATATCGAGGCCAAAAAGCCCTAATTGACCATGGTCTCATTTTTATTATGTTTAATAATTACTGTAATTTACATTTATTTCATTACAAAAATTATTGTTTCGTAAATAAGTTATAATTTGATTTTTATTATCTATGAATGATGTTTTGTATAACTAATTATATTAAAATTTAAGAATCAAAATTACATTAAAAATTTATTAAATATAAATATTTATATTTAGAAATCGGATAATACTTTAAGAATGCGGGAATTCATAAATTTGCCAGAATTAACCCCGATCAAATAGTCCGCGTGATTCCACAGTGTATACGGGATTACGTAATCATCATATATGGGAACTGTAGGATTGTAGGCGTAAAACAAATACGATTAATCAAGAATAAAAATTATCACATAGTTTTGGCAAAATGTTATCATAAAAACTAGTTATCAATTTGTTTGTCACACAATAAACACGTTTAATATTATCACTTCATCTGTATTTTATGTCTACAGTATATCTGTTTCCGGAGTTTATATAAATTATTAATGATTTTGTTTTTCTTATTTTCTTTCCCAACAAAAACTTGTGTTAGAATTAATTGAATTTCTTTTTACTCTTACATAACATAACAAAGTGTCACATAATTTGTTATATAATTATTAATATAATAGTTATATTCTGTATTAGACATATACAGACAGATATCAAGGAATTGTTTTAATTTAGGCAAACAAAACATGTAATATTTTCCCTCATATAAATTGCAGTTATTTTTAATCTATCTATTGATAAACCATTAAGCGATACAACAGTATTACCCTAATATCCCATAGACAACGCGCACCCTGTGTATAACGCGCAGTAAGAAATTTAACAGTATTTTTGAATGAAAAATCATTTATAGATAACGCGCACCCCGTGTATAACGCGCATACCAAATACTGTATATTTCAAATTTACTAGTGTATGTTTATTAGTGTTAGAATAAACACGTGTTTTAAGATTACAATGTAAAACAAATTGCAATTGCAATTAATTGTAAAATTTCAGTGAAATATTCAAATGAATGTTATATTTAGAATAAATTTTAAAACTTCAGCCTAATGTTGTATAAAAATGTGAAATTATCACATGTTCTTTAGTTAGTTATTTTACATAAATATTTACTGACGAGTCAGCATAATAATTTAAAGATTTATCATTTAAAGCAATTTAAAAAAGTTATTTGGGTTTTTTTAAAACTTTAAATTTAATAAAATTTTATAAATTATTTAAAAATGTTAATATTTTGAGAATATTTAATTTACAAATTAAATATTACAAAATAATGTTTAATTTACGACACATTAAGTGTTCTGATTAGCATGTAAGAATTTTTTAATAAATAATAGTTAATTTAGTTTTACAAAGTAATAACAAAATAAGTCATTTATTTAGTAAATATGTGCAATAAAGATGTCACTAATATAGTGGTTAAATATTTAGTTTAAAGATTCAGAAAAACCCTAAATATTTTTTTAACATGGGGCTAAATTTAGCCCTAAATATTTTCAAAATGTCTAACATCTTTATATACACCGTGTATAACGCGCACCCCGTAGATAACGCGCACACCTAATGTTGGCAATAATTTCACTTTTTTCAATAGATAACGCGCGCGTTGTCTATGGGATATTAGGGTAAATTTGCTGATCATCTTATAATTATCTAAAACTCATTACAAAATACTACATGAATCTACACATAGAATATCACATAAACATTATACCAATAAATAAGAAATATTTGATAAAAACATATCAATGTCTACAAAATGAGATGACAAGTGATTTTAATTACCTGTCAATTGACTGCGAATTATATCAACGTCTGTGGGATCAGCCAAATAGTCGTTAACTCCGGTCATGAGTATAATGTTTCTCGATGTAATCAGCGATAGATTGTAGCTAGGTGGTGTCAACTGGCCGTACAGCCTGGTATTCCTGGCGCCCCCGTAATCGTAATAGGCGAAACTCTTTTGATTAACTCGTTGAGCCAAATGTGCCAAAATCAAGCTCGACGTGCCGTCCGGGAAGTGGCCGATGATGGCCGGAATTCTGGTCTGTTTAACACATCCAACGATAGCTCATTAGATAATAGTAATTAACTCGTGAAAAATAAATTAAACTCCACTCGTGTGCTGTATATTGTGCCGCATATATACCGCTAGTGTTATGCTATATATTGTTATGTACTGTACAGTGATATAAGTCTTACGGCATTAGTGTTGGGAAAGTCAAAGCCGCACAACAAGAAGACAAATATCTCGCAGAATTGGTCCAGAAATGAGTTTCCGCAGAAAAAGTGTCCAAAATATCTGTCAATCACTTCCAGTCGATCGGAGGGAACGCCGAAGAATGGTATGGAAACAGAACTATTCCAGTGATCAACAAAATAGTATTATGGTCAATTCTTTGCGCAAATATTTCAACTTATTTTTATTGCACAATACTTTTTGTATTATATTTCTCATACCTCAAGAATGGCTCTAATAATGCGCCCAAACGTAATATAATTGATTCAATGGCTCCCACATAGGCTACCGGTGCTAACGCTATGAACGGCCGAATGATTGCCGTATATTCTGGTTGTGTTGATAACAATTGAAACATCATTGAAGTGCCCAATGAGTGACCGATATATCCCAAGCTTTCTAAACATTATTAGTTTTTAAAATACATTTATATGGTATTAAATTTTAAACCTTTTGACAAAAAATTGAATGGTAATAAATAATTGCTATGCAATTTAATGAAATGATTAAAAAAAAGTTTAAAAAAAAGTGCAAAAAAAGTCTACGACACCGGGTATTCCCAGGTGGTCTCCCTCCCAAGTACTAACCCGGCTCGACGCTGCTTAACTTCGGTGATCGAACGAGAACCGGTGCTTTCAGCGTGATATGGCCGTAGAC
>CAJPIZ010004115.1:0-10682 GCA_905368565.1 Medioppia subpectinata
TGCTGAGGCCATCCATTATAAGTATAACAGGCCCTGTATACCCTGGGGGTTTCAATTGTTGTGTTTCGGGAATAAACACTTCAGTGAGCCAATCGCGATACAGATCATTATTAATAAACCCAGAATCTGAAGACTATTACAAGGTTAATGATAAATATTAATAAAAATTATATATTTGATTTGTTTATGTTAACAAACCGCATATTTGGCGGTTGACCAATGTGTCCAACCGTCATTCAACTGATGACTTCTGAATATTATATACGGCGATAAAACATTGCCTGCGGCGTTACCGCAAAACACTAATGTATTCAATGAATATTTATTAGCCTGAGTGAAAAAAGAAACTGGTCTTCCCTTCTCAGCAATAATGCGATCGGATGACATTTGGTGAATACATGTCTCATCCATATTATACTCAATGAATGGTGCAATAGTTCTGTCAAATGTTTCGTCGTCGAGAGTTGTATAGCTTTTGCATTCGTTAAGCGCACCTCAATAAGTAATTTAAAGTTAATATATTGTTATTATTTGTCATAATTTATAATAACCTCTTAACACGACTTCAATAAAGTCTTTGCACACCAAAAACTTTGAAGCCTTTGTGTGCGTAAAGTCTTTTTTAGTTGGCTTACGATAACCAATAGTGTCTTTGTGTTTGTTCACAAAACGAAATGTGAATTGTCGGGCACTGAATGTTGTAATTTCTGGCCTATATCTCTTAACATATTCATCCATCAGACTAAAATATGCATTAAAATTTTAATTAATTTTGTTTATTATAAACACTAAATTCATTTTTTACTTTGACACATGTCTTGAATTAAGACCAAACCCCATTCGTGCTCTGATTTTGATGAGTGCTATAATAGTCTCCTCCTCATCTTTACTAAAATAGGGAATGTTTCCGACCATTCCTATTCTATCGACAGGTGTGCGGCCATTTATGACATTGAGAAGTGAATTCAACGGAACTTTAAATAGCACTGCAACAGAACTCTTCGAAATCGGTTTCCCGGTTTCATTCATTATAACATTTCCGTCATCATCTTAACATTCATTGATCCAATGATTATACGCTCCTATCAATGCCTCTCTCGGATATTGGCGTCTTTTAACAATCTGCATATAAATTATGCAAAACTTAATTGTAAACACTATATATTGTATTAATATTTGATCATATAAACTAATACATGTCTATGGAATTAATGCTAAGTCTATGACATGTCTCTAGAACTAATACTAATTATATGCAAAGTGCTAATCCTATGCATCACCCGAATTGTGGTTAATATATAGCGCATTGTGTATGAGTAATACCACAATTGTGGTTAACATATAGCAGCACTGTGTGTGATTTGAAACAAAGATAGCGCTCGCATCGCTCACTCACACACACTCACATTCACATCACTTTCCAGTCTTTGTCTCTTATTCACACCATTCTTTTTTTTTATTCAGAGTTACTGTCCATCTCTCTCATAAACGACACGTTTAATCATTAATTAAATCACGACTCGATTGTAAAACGCTTTTAAATATAATTATTAATAAAACGCTTAAAAATCCATTAAAACCGAGTTTCTATTCATTGAGAATTACACTTGTTTTCAGAGTAATACCCCAATTGTGGTTAACGTATAGCAGCGCTGTGTGTGAATAATACCCCAATTGTGGTTAACGTATAGCATCGCTGTGTGTGAGTAATACCCCAATTGTGGTTAACGTATAGCATCGCTGTGAAGTAATACCCCAATTGTGGTTAACGTATAGCATGGCTGTGTGTGAGTAATACCCCAATTGTGGTTAACGTATAGCATCGCTGTGTGTGAGTAATACCCCAATTGTGGTTAACGTATAGCAGCGCATGGGTATTTGGGATTTGGTTGATAACATAGACAAATTGACAGGATAAGTATTTGACTGTACATATAAATTTTTAGAGCTACTAATGAAGTGTTAAACAAATTTAATGTAAAATTTTTTTCATTGAAATAAAACTAATCTCATTTAATCAATGAAAAAAATTGACAGGGTTTTGGGGCAATGTCTAAAACGTTAATTTATATTTTTAATCAATTTTAAATGTCTTTAAATAAATTTAAAAATCAAAATACCATTTGATTGTCAGCCATATTGTCTGACAATTTGTTCAACTCCTCGTCGTTACGAATGGCTTGTTGTAAGTGTCGGGGAATAATACGGGTCTTCTTATTGCGGGCGTCACTGGAAGTGATTGTCATTGGAAGTGATGGCACAACTGTTGTGGCGATCTTTGAGATCAGCGATTATCTCACTTAGCGTTGGATTCAATTCTAAAAGTTTTTGACAACTATTCCGGAGAACTTATGGCAAAGAATTTGTTGGGATTTGAGTATAGATTCAGTGATAAACACATTAGAAACCAATTGTTGTGGACATTAGTGGCCGACAATCACGGCTGCAAAGTGTGGCCGTAAATGAGATCAAATTCAAAGCTCAAAACACTATCACTGAACTGATCCAACAATTGTCACGATTAACACTATTGGATGAATTGACTCTTGAGTTCAATCGCGTTTCCAAATCAGGACTTATTGAACGACTCTTTCGTTCGCGAATTGGCGTGAATTGCAAACAATTGCAGCGATTGTCACTCCTATTGAACGCTCAGATCACAGAAATCAATGTCCAGACATGGGATCCGTTGAAAGTGTTTTGACGACTGAAACGATTGAAATTAATATTCATTTCACAATTGATGTATCTCTCGATTCCCGGCCGAAGATTAACGCATTTATGAATCAAATGCTCGTAAATGAACAGTAATTTGTTAGACAATTGTCACGAACTTTGGCCACGACTTCAATACCTGTCCATTAAATGCCGATATATTGACGGCCAGTACTGTGCGATAATAAATGAAGACATATATAATTAGGCCACCATTAACAATAATCGCCCAAGTTTTTTGTGAAACTTTTTTTTGACAAATTTCCTGATGAAAACTACACATAACCAAACCTAACCTAACCAAACCAATTATAACGTAATATAAGTTAGGTTAGGTTATATTTAGTTAGGTTAGGTAAGGTTAAAAATATTTCGGAAAAATATTTAAAGTCGAATATTTCGACAAGTATTCGACATACATATATTTGGATTTCAAATTCGTTTTCAGCGTTGAATTCTACATCGAAATCGTATAAAACATTAATATATTTCGTTAAAAACTGCTTTTCGAACAAAAGTTCTAAGTCGAATAACTCGAAAAATATTCGACATAGAAAATTTTTGTTTTCATATTCGTTTTTAGCGTTGAATTTGACATTAAAATAAATTACTAAAATCGTGGGCGATTATTGTTAATGGTGGCCAAGTTTTGGCGGAAAAATAAGTTTTGGCGCAAAACTAAACGTTATTAATGCTAACAAAAGCTATTGGATGTGAGATTCACGTCACTGTGTTGTCAGTCATGCAATATGGCTGCTATAATATGTCAATAAACCATATAATGTTACAATCATGTCATGTGACGCACTGTAAGCCACACACTTCTTACGTATTATTTGCAGTCAATTCAAAGTCCTATTCGAAGGCATTTCATACTCATTACTCTTTATTAATAAAGTTATTGTTGTTAATTGTGTACGAAGTGTACCCTTTATTGTCTACTACTTGTGGTTACGATAGCTGGTGACCGCTCGCAAATCTACTCACTTATTATTTTATTCAAAAATTTCAATAAATATCAGAACTTATAATACAATTTTCTTAATTTATAATAAAAACATATTAATCAACATAATAAGTTTAATGATTATTATATGTTAACTATTTTATTGAGAAATAACGCTTAAATAAATAATTTAAAAGTAAAATTACTGTGAAGAGTACAGTTGCGTAAAATTAATAATAATTTTAAAATAACATAGTATTTATGACATTCAATTTTAAAGACTTTTATTATCCATCTAAGACAACAATTTCCAGAATTAAGCTAGGTCATTGTATTTAAGTGTTGTTACACACTTTTATCACATTAATGCATTGTATATTATAGCGTATATTAAATGTGTGTGATATGCATTTGGGATCGGTACTGTCAGTTTTCTTAGATAATGTTAAATCCCATTGAAAATAAAACTCAAGTTTTACTAAATGACTGACTTGCGCAGGCGCTGTATGAAAATACTGTATCATTTTCTTAAGCTAGTACCCTAATAACAAAATTTTATTTATATACAAAATAGGGCTACGATGCACACAACGTATATATTAAAAATATGCACTACAGTATACGACATGCGCGTAATACATGTACATTGGTTATTGCTGTTTATGCTACGAAAATAAACTTACGTATCGTGTACCATGGCCCAATTTTGTATAAAATCATGTTTTAATCGTACTTACAATTAACTAATTTAGATATAATTTTAAGAATATTAAAAGATAAAGATTTGTGAGGCATTCCTGCATTTTTTTTCAGCTGTTGGTTGTCATTGATTTTTAAATGATTTTTGAACACACATTGGGACAAAAGTGGGCCAAAGATGCAAAATAAGGGTTAAGGGTTGAGTTGACGTCAAGATAAGGGAAACAAATGTTTTGATTGTTTTGTGTATTTATTACACAATTAATACTCATTTTGTGTTTTATTACAATTGAAATGACTTTTGAAACACACGTCAAAACATTTGCCAAACAATGAATTCAATGCAAACGAAATTAGTTTTCATTTTCACAAAAATCGCTGCAATTTGTGACACATTTTTCAATCGATCGGTTGTTGTCGTCGACTAAATGCCCGAAGAATTGCCATTTTGTGCACATTTTGGTCACCAATTGATTACTTAAAGACATGTCAACAAACGAAACGCCCGGTTCTTCCTCAACGTCTTCGTATTCGTCGGCAAAAACTACTCCAAAGTCTTCGCCACTAAACAGAGCGACCGCTGAATCAAATGAACACAAATCACCCGAAGGCCACACTTCGGCCGAAGACAACGACCTCTCGAACGGCCGGAACAGTCATCAGAAGAGTAACGGCTCATCAAAACGGAGCGCATCCGACGACGCGGTGATCGCCATCCAGTCGTCGACGACTGCGAACTCCAGAGATAAGCCAAATCACGAACGAAGCAGATCTGATTGCGATGATCTCATTGAGACCACGAAGGCTCGCATGAACCACAAGTTCGACCAATTGGAAGAGGAGGAGGGACTCAAGTTGTGGACTAAAACCAGACAACAGTCGGCCCCCAATGAGCGCCGAGAAGAGACCATCGATGAACTGTCAGACGGAACTGTTGGCCGCGACGGCAGCGCAGAAAGGGCTCGAAGTTTGTCGATATCTGAGGTGAAAGAGCAGGCATTCAATCGGATGCGCTGTGAGTTGAGTCGGGCTCAGAATGAGCTGAAGTTGAAGGACGAAGAAGTGGCCAAATTGAGCCGTATTCGGCTCGAAGTGGAGGCAGAACTCGAGGATCTGACGGCCAGTCTGTTCGCCGAAGCGAATGATATGGTATATAACGCTAATGTGTTGCGAGCGAAGGCACAGAAAGAGTTATACGAAGCGAACCTCAAGATCGACGTCTTGCAGGCGGAGGTCCAGGCGCTGAAGCTATTGGTACTGACGTCTACGCCATCCAATCACTCGTCAGTTCGCGTCAATGGTGTCAAAGGTGTCAAAGGTTTGCTTAACAAACCCAAAGCCAACGCATCGCTGGCCAAGAAGTCTCCGAGCAATTACGAGTTGGGCGGCTCTGCGGCCGACAAATTGGACGCAATCGCACAAAACGATGTCCACAATTGCGCCCAAAACGCACTGAACAGCGCCGAGACCAACGACGTGATGAGCCAAGAGGTCGGCGAAGTTGATCCATCTTTTCACGAAGAGTTTCTCGAGTGGAAAAAGTCGCCCCATTTTGAGCCAATGAACAGCGAATTCATTAAACGAATTTACGACGAAGAGATTTACCCGGTGTTCAACTTCAAAGACAAAGACCTGACCGCACAGGTGTTGCGCGCCATTGAGGACAACACCATAATCATCGAAATGGTGGCCGACAAGAGTCCGTTCCCGAAACGGTGCGCACTGTTGGACGCGCCGCGCAGTTGTCGATATCGCATGAAAATCGACGACAATTGGCATAATATCTCACAGTTGTGTCGAAACAGAATTATAGCGGTTTGCGATCTCTTCTGTTATTTACGATACATAGAGAGAGGTCTCGTGAAGAGTAGCTTTCATGACGTCTACTGGGAAGTGATCCGCCGGCGGAGGAACATCGCTCTCTCCAGACTAGGCTTCTCTGCCTTTTAATCAATTACTAGTAATAGTCATCCACTTATGAACAACCGGTGCACACCATATGACTTACAACTCTTTCCCAACTGTTTTCCAGGAATAGATTTTTTTGATATTTTTATTCTTGAAATGTTTTTTTTCCAAAACAGAGACAATAGGCTCTTAATTGCAATAATTTCTTAAGAATGTCTTCTATTTGTTAGACCTATAGTTTTATTAGAGATTTTGCCAAAATATATATGATATACGTTTTTATGCCATTATTTTGGTATCAAAAAAGTGTCAAAGCGTGCAATGGGTGGGAATGGATGCGGGAATAGTGTATACCAATTGGTCACCGCTTCAAAGGTTATACATTTTTATTGCATAAATTTGTCGAAAACATTAAGTTTTCGGTGAGTTTTAAATCTGATGTAAAAGTATAGAGAATTTTTTGATATATTTTTGAATTCAAAACAATTTGAATACAAAAAGCAATTACTATTTAAAAGACGACTTATTGTAACAATTTTTGAATCAAATACTCCTTTTATTTTCTAAATATTTGTTAAATATTTCTGTTGAGAGATATGTTATATTAATTTATATTATATTGCTTTTGATGTATTAATAGTCTTAAGTTTATTTTCAATTGTTATAAATATTGTAAATTTAATTATATTTAATTCATATATAATAATATAATATAAGAATAAGTTAGGAATAAATTCTTGTCGTTGTTGTCAAATGAATGAATATTTTATGAAATGTGTTTCGCTATAATAAATATCAATAAATTAATGAAATTCATGTCCAATTCATATCCATTATTACATAATAGCGCTAATAATTGATTGATTAACAGCACAATGATTATTGCAAATATTGTTATTTAATATTTATTATGGATAACTTATTATCTAGTTCATTCCGGTTTATGAATAGGGTTGAAATAAACAGCATTTCTCAACCTAAACGGAAATGTATTAATAAATACAAATAACTCGTTATTTTAATTTATAAAGTATAAGAAATGAAAGTATTTTCCATAACATTTCGCTGTAAGTCATAAATCTGATGATCAATTGGCGCCTCTAATCACACATTTCTATAATCAAGTGTAAGATTTGCAACAATAAGTTGGAGGCGCTTATCAGAAGTTTCTATCCTTTCAAACCATTCACTCGTCTTTTTGTGACAAAAACAGTCCAACAAATGGCATCAAAAAGTGTGTATTTTGCCAAATCATTTAATATTAATTGTTTAAATCCAGGTAATATATTATATTTAACTTAATTTATATTATTAAACCCTAAACATAATAATAATTAACCATCAACCTGCTAAACCAACTAATGTATGTTAAGCAAAAAATGTATGATTTTAGACATATATTAATTAGATGCGGGTTTTAAGATAGAGGAGACCCCCTATTGTGCGACCGAATGATAAATATATAGAAATAATCAAAAGTTAATAAATTGTTAATTAAATGACAAACAATTTACTTAAAACGATAGCATTTAAAATTGACGCCAAAATTAATGGTTTTGAGTCAATCATATGAAACGTGTATTAATTGACGGGTTTGTCATTTGTCTTTTTGAGCCCTATTTATGAGTCAAACAAATGGCAAACAATAGGTTTTGAATGAAAGTCACGTAAAATTTAAAGAGTGTATCGAGACGTCGATTATGTAGTGAACAAGTGTTGACTCAAACACTCATTTCGTTTGCAATTTGTTTTGATTTTGAAAAAAACGACCGAAAAATCAAAAAATGTTTTTACGATTTATTTATCGGTTTTAATGTGTTTTTTAAATGACGACAACTTTTAACACAATTATAATTACATTAAATTAATTAATAATATATTGTTTGCCAAACAAATGGCAGAACTGAAGAAATGCGCCAACGATTTCATCTTCACGGGCTTCTTAGGCGAGGGATCCTTCTCTACCGTATGTATTGTCTTCAATTGATCACCATTTAGTTGATCCCATTGTCGCCATCCACTCCTATGTCTTTGCCAAGACATGGATTAATGGATTACACAATGAATTAGTGGTCTATTATGCGATTGTATTGAATGTTGTGTTTGTTTTTTGCTGTAATAATAGGTATATTTGGCAAAAGAGGTTCAGTCGAGTCGTGTCAACAATAGAGAGGTTGCGATCAAAGTGTGCGAAAAGCAGTTAATCCGGAGGGAGAAGAAGAGTTCCGCTATTCTTCGTGAGAAGAAATGTCTTCACACACTCACCACAAATCCGTCGAAATTATTCATTCAACTCTTGTGCACATTTCAAGACAATGACAGACTCTGTATGTGTTTTGTTGTGTCTAATGTTTGACTGATTTGTCTGTTTTATCAATTAACTAATTTTAATATATTTTAAAACCAGTTTTTGTCATGAATTACGCCAAAAACGGCGAATTACTGTCACTTATCAACCAAAGGGATGTCTTCGACGAGAACTGTTGCCGTTTTTATGCCGCAGAGATCCTCTTGGCTTTAGAGCATTTGCATAAATTAGGGATTGTCCACAGGTTTGGCCACCATTTCGGTCACATTATGTGATATTTCGATTACATGTCTAACACATGTATTTATTGCAGAGATTTAAAGCCCGAAAATATACTATTGAATGAGGAAATGCATATTCAAGTGACTGATTTTGGTTCCGCTCTTATCATGAGAGACAACGAGAGCGCCGAACAACAGCCGCAGCGACCGCTTCCCGAATCCCAGGCCTCTGTCGACGACCAAAACAATAGGCGTCGGAGGAACTCATTTGTGGGAACCGCTCATTACGTGTCGCCCGAAATGTTGAACAACAAGATCTCGACGCCGAGCTCTGACTTGTGGGCGTTTGCGTGTATTTTGTATCAAATGATTAGCGGTTCCACACCTTTTCGAGCGCCGAACGAATATTTAATATTTCAGAAAATAATTAATTTGGAGTTTGAATACACGGATGACTTCAGCGATGCGTCCAAAAGTCTAATTACGAGTATTTTGCAAAAGAATGCCTGCAATCGGTTGGGCGCTAACGATGACATACAACGAGACGGCTATTTGTCTATCAAATCGCACCCATATTTCGCTCCTTTGGCTAATAAATGGGCGAAACTTGAGGAGACGACTCCCCCGGTGTCGGCCTCAGTGGTGGTCAACAAGTCCGCCGCTCGCAACGAAAACCACAGTTCCAGCGCCACAGAGAACGTTGAGCCCGGATTGGCTGAGAAGCAAATCACTCGTATCATGGGTTTAGCACTTCATGAGGATTTCGATCGGACGACCATTAATGCAAAACCCGTCGGAATTCTCGATATATCGACACAAGAGATGCACAAAAGACTCGAAACACAACGAAAGAGCAATGAATTTCACCAATTCGTTGACGAAAACCTAATACTAAAACAGGGATACATTGAGAAGAAGAAAGGGCTGTTCGCACGCAAACGCATGTTTTTGCTGACCACTGGTCCGCACCTGTATTACGTGGACGCGGCAAATATGGTGCTCAAAGGACAGGTGCCCTTCTCGAAGGACATGAGACCCGAGGCAAAGAACTTCAAGAATTTTTTCATCCATACTGTGAGTGGATTGAGAATTGTGTTGATATGAGTTTGAAATGTTAATCACTTGTGAATTACAGCCCAACAGGTCTTATATACTGGAGGACACGTCGGGAAACGCTCCCGATTGGTGTAAAATCGTGGAAGAGGTTCGAGAGGCGACATACGGGCCGCCATCGCAACCCGACGAAAGCCCAACCAATACAAGTTCTCGTTTGTGTAACTCTAATGTATCGCTTCGTAAGATTAGCATAAATAACAAGAAAATAAGATAATATTAACTTATATTAGACTAGAAGTCACTATAAGTTATATAAATATATTAGATTTAAATCAATTATAACTAAATCAATGAATGCATCGACTTATATATAAAAGGCGATTAGTTTTTATATTATATATATTGTTATAAATAAGTTATATTTGGGATCACAATAATTATTGCAAACCATAACTGAAGCGTTAGTTTATTTTGTTTATATTTGGAAAATAATTAGAGTAATAATTTTATAGATATTTACTTCTTATTCCGTATTCTTTAAAAAGCATTATTTTATTATTTAAACAAAAAGCTTAGTATCCATTGTATTGTAGTTAAGGCTATCAGACATTGTGTTGGTTTTGTTTGTCCTGTTATTCTCCTTACAGCTCATCTCAACAATAGCTCTCATCCATCCATTCCTCATACTATACGCTACTAATTGACCAAAAATAGTATCATTTTTGGCTAGATTTCCAAACATCTCGATTCAAATTTACTGCATTTAATGCATTGTAGTCTAAAGTTTTTAGCTTATTGTGCACTCAATAATCTTAATCTTATTATAAAT
>CAJPIZ010004116.1:0-10681 GCA_905368565.1 Medioppia subpectinata
CTCTCTCTCTCTCTCTCTCTCTCTCTCTCTCGAAACCATCTCCAGTAAACTCAATCAACTTTATTGTGACGCCTATTCTTGAGTCAAAGCAGCCAATAGTGAAGGAATGAATAGGTATTATATAAGCTCTTATAGACCGCCTTATTATGGATTACTTTTCATGTATTTTCTATCCATTCTTTACTATTTTTACATTCACTAACAAATCAATGGATATTTTTCTATTTAATTTCTCAAAATGTGTTCATTTATATTCAAAACGCCTTCAAATTATTCCAAAGATATTCTTAAATTTGACACCATTTTAATCATTTGATTGTTTATTAATAAGAATTGCTAGAAATTATAAATAATAAAATCAAGAAGACTTTTAGCCATGTTATATTTCACATATGATTTTAGGTTAATTACCACACTAATAATTTTACATCTTAATTTCAGACTTATTTTAAATATAATGAAAAATAATGAAAAAATTAAATAATACAAAACAAAATTTTTATATAAATGTAAAATGCAAGTTTTATATAAATATTAAAATATTAAATAAAACTATATTTTAGTTAATTGTGATAATATTGTTGATAAGTTTTCAATAGCAACAATAGTAATACACTTTTATACAACTAGTTTATGTGCATTTAATGATTTTTAAGGCATAATTTGTATTATATGTTATATTCAGGCGAATGCTGTGTTTGTATTGCAGACTAAATATTGACTTTTGCTAAAAACACAATTATATTTATGGTTTGATTTTTGAACAAAACAAACAAAATTCAATTTCATTTGGATTTTAATTTAATTTGAGGTTAAATCAAAAGAATAGGAATACAACGTTAAAAATAATAAGTCAAAAGTTATTGTTTGAGTAATAACTCAGCTGATCAAGGTGATCTTATGAATTATTATGATTTGAATAACATATGATTTTATTTAGTTTTTAAAATAATTTTAATGCAATCAAATAAAAACATATATGTTTAATACAATGTCCTTAATGTGTTTTACCAAACAAATACTGTGGTTATATAACAATTGTTTTAGTGCCAAATACTATAATCAAAGTAAAATTAAATTAATTTTTATTAGACAAAAATAAGTTCAATGTCTCTGTAGTCAAAAAATGAAGAACTTTATAAACATAACGGAAAATCCGTATAATATTTGTCAGGTATTGACGGACAAGAATTTGTTTACTTTGTTTGTCTGTATTTATTGCAAATGGGATTTGAGTCGCTTCTGAAATCAGAGCCTAAACATGGGAGCGACTCGTATGACAGCATATATTGATGAATGAAAGCGACTTTTCAATAATCGCTATGCAATGGGCAACAGATAGCCATAAAAACCAAAGGCATGACTAAAAGCAAAATAAGAGCCGAGGAGTACTAAAACAAGTCCCACTCTTCTGACAAATTACTTAATAACACCGGAGAAGACCACACTCCTAACCCCTAACCCCTAAACCGTGTCTCACTCATCAACTATTTAATTGTTCCCAATCTTTCAACTAATCTCAATGTATGCAAAATTTTATTAATTCATTTAAGTAATCAAATTAATTTAATCAAAAATGTTGCCAACATTTTAGACTCAAATATCGCTTAATATACAAGGATTTTATAACTATTTATCAGTATTTTATATATTACTATTTTATTGATATTATTCATAAATCTTACCTTTCCTTATATATTGTTAATATTGCAGTCAATCATTAAGACAACAACAAATATTTTCAAAGAAGGTTTTCAAAAGTCATTTCAAACACATTTCTATATAATTTATATGAAGTATTGTTTGTTAACAAAAATATTTATAGAATCATTTAATTCTGACAATAAAAACATTTTATTAATTTTAATATTATTATGTCTGTAATAAAATAGACAGTAATTTAGTATGAAATTAATTGCATTAAAGCTATTTCTATTAAACATTTAAAGCAAGTAAAAGATGGTAAAACAATTTCAATGACAATCAAATCAATTTAATTAAATTACCAATATATTAAATTATAAAGATGTCGGTCATTATATCTATTCTCATAGTCAAACCATACTATGATCTCAATTAAAATGTGTATTGAGAACAACCCAATCAATTGAGTCTTAATAATAACAATCTATTAAAGATACGATAGTCTCAAGTCATATAGAAATATATTAATATGTCAGCGAATACTTATGCTGAAATAAATTTATGAATTATATTAGATAACTAATAAGTTAGGAAACGACAAGTTTTTAATACAACTTGATATTTATCTATTAATGTTGATATTTTTAAAAATTAAAAATTAATTATTAAATTAAGAGTTGAATAAATCCAACTGAATCTTATAATCAATAATAATTTACTATTTAGTGAAATGTTTGTAATCAATCACTCAAATGAATTCAAACGAATATATTATTATTCCCGACACATATAAACCAAAGGTTAGATAACTTTTATGAAATTCTTGACAGAAACAGAGACAGACAGACACCGTATTTAAATGCAAATAAAAAATTAATTCTTAATATCCTGTATATGGGGTTCAAATGTATACACAAAAAATGGGAGACAGTATTTTAAAATCATGATTTATTATGGTTTGATTTTTTAACTTCAGAAATTCAAAACAATTACATTAAAGTAATAATAATAAGCAGCAAATCATTGCGCGAATATTTGTCAATTTGTCAATTATTTGAGTAAAAATAATTTAATTGCTAATTAAATGTTAAACTATTTTATTTTTTTGGCTAAAAAAGCTTTAAACTTAAGATAAAAATAATGAAAACAAAGAAAACACATTTTATGGCAAATAAATAGAAATGCCTCAAAGAATTTGCAGAATTTTAATTAATTAAATATTAATGAAAGAAATAGTATTTTTATCAAATGAATTGATTTTAATGATGAGAATTGGAGGTTAAATACTGGAAAAATAAGAAATAATAGAAATATTGTGTAATATGTGTGACAAATGTGTGACCAGTGATGAGACGGCTCTGAGAGGAAGACTTGGCGACAAATTGAAGAGTTTATTGAGACAGTGAATGGACGGGACGTTTAGATTGTGCGACAACTATACAAAGCTAGCGATAAGATGAGATGGTTTGGGAATGCAATGGTTTTGGACGGTTAGATGACTCTTGACATTAGACATGGTATGGGTTAGCAAAGAGAGAGCGTTTATCCATAGATTTAGTTGTAGAGACAATAAAGAGCGGAAAATAGTAAAAAAGCTCTCGACTTATCTTTAACGCTATCTTATGGATCATTAGAAGCAATAGTGGGTTCGCAACACTCACTTAAAGCCCGGGGCAGTAATGCCAAGAAAGCCGACAGACCCTCGACAGGACTCGGATTTTTTTGGTGCAACAGATCTCTATCTCTCTCCCATTGAGTGTTGTTTGAAGTTTTGCCGAACAGAGTGTGGAGAGTGTGTTGGAGAGAGTGGTCGGGGGTCGGGTCGGGTGGTCACAGTTCTCATGTATTTAAATAAGCAAATCAAATATGAAAAACTCAATCAATTGGCGGCCAATACACGAGTTGATGACTGAAATAGAAGCTCTGTTTTATTTAAATTATGCTTTTTTAGTGTTTTGTCGCAAAAATATTATTTAGATAAGGCTTAAGAAATTGAATATTTTATTTGTAATAATATTTGGCATCGAAAACAACTTTTGCACCAAAAAGTTTGGCGCCGACCAGACTTTACACATACAGTACTCTCATATCGCAGTAAACTTGAAGACAAGACATGAAGACTACGACTAAAACTTGAATCTCTGGAAAGACGGCTCAGAATTGAAGCGAATGCCTGAGAGAGACGAGTGCTGTCGGGAAGAGTACAGTGCAGACCACCCATTGAATTGGCGTCTGTCCTGCATATGACACCACAAACACTAACTATTATTTCGATACCAATCCCTGTGTCCCTCTGTTCGCCATTTTTACCGATAAAACAAATCTCCATTCCTTTAAAACATCTAAAAAGAGCTGAAAAATGAATTCAATTTGAAATTCATTGTTAGAGCGAAAGACAGTGAGAGTTGAGTTGACTTTAGTTAGCAAATAGATATTCAGTGAAAACGTAGTGAACATAACATAATATGATATCATATGTATGTATGTATGAGAGGACGCATTAAAAGTGCATCTGCTTTCCACGGCTCGGCTCAGCCCTTCTCTCTCTCTCTCTCTCTCTCTCTCTCTCTCTCTCCTGAATAGTGAGCGGTTATGTTCTGCTCTACTGTAAAGTGCATCTGCTTTTAGTTGAGCCCAAAACGACGTATCGATCGAAAGCTAAAAATATTGATTTCTCGCTAAACAGCTAAACACAAGAGCCGAGCGCTGAGTCTAGTGTAGTGTAGAGTACAGTACTGTTGGGCAATATCTATATGAATGCTTACGACGAGAGTATGAGCTGAAGAGTAGAGAACAGTTACTCTGGAGAGATGTACACACAATACACTACACCGTATGTACACTACTGTACTCTCTAATGCATTTTCAGCTGTGATGTCAATGCTTTCAATGCAAGCGCTAAAGACTGGACTCATTGATGCCATTGATATGAATGGTCTGAAACTGCACTCAAAAATATATGTGAAAAACACTTCTCATATTCTAAAGCGATTTTTCGTGTCATTTCGTCTTCTTATGAAACTTTCAGTTATTCTGTGACTAAATATAATAGAATAGAAGCCCTGTATTAGAGATTTTGCTCATGACTTACCTCTTATGCATATTAGATAACTGTGTGTTTGTGTTTAGGCTTTTCTCCAATACAGTCAACAAATATATATAACATTAAACGCATCGATAGATTAAATCCCTAACAAAAGTACCAGAATTTATATGCGCTTCAAAACTCAATTCAACAACACTTTACGCAATCTTTTTCTAAATTTCCGGTCAGACCTGTCAATCATTTTCTCCTAAAACCATTTGATTTCACTATAAGTATAACAAATTCATTAAGTGAACGCTTTTTGTCTAATTTTATATATATAATTAAACATGTCTTTCAAATCAACAAAACTATTTGATACAAAACCCCGTAAAAAGCTTATTCAAACAAACTTTTAATTACAATATTATTATTACATGCAGTATATTATATAATAGAAAAATGCAATTCAATTATTTACATATATTAGTACATGTATTATAACTAATTTCGTCGAAAAGATCATGAATTACTTGAGTTATAAAAGTGTATAAATATAATAAAATTATCAAATATTTATCATTTTGAAGAACTGGTTTTGGAAGACGTCTGTGAATGACAGACACAACTGTCTAAGAATTTTGAGTTATTTATGATATTTTTAGATTTTTATGTGAATTTTAGTCATAATGTATATAACTTTTCATAATATCCTTATGTATTAAATTAAATATAATTTTATAACAAAATTAATATATTAATTACAAAGTAAACTTTTTGCAAATAGTGAAGTACAGTATACAATAAATGGATTATAAACACTAAAGAATATTTATATAATATTTGAAAACATATAACGAATTATTATATTGAACAATGGATAAAACAATAATTGTTTATAAATAATATTATAATAATATGAGAGAGTTTGAGAGATGAATGGTATGGATATAATGGATAGGAATGGCTGGCAATGGATGTTGTATTGATGGTAGAGTGGTGTCAATCAAGACGTGCTCGAGTGGCAAATCGTTTGAATCACTTCTAACCACTTGAGCGTTAAATGCGAGCCAAAGACCCAAAAATCTATGCTATAAAATAGCAATGCGTGCAAAACGATCCTCATTTTAGGACAAAAGTGCACTGAATTAAAGCTATGATAATAATAAGTTGAACTGAAATACACTTATTTGGACACTAAATTCAATATTAGACCACACAAGCCGTACCATTTCACACCAAATCTGGGAATATATCACTCGTTCAACACATGTCTCCGTAAACACCGCTTTTCAATGGGTCTTAACGAAGAGTAAATGCCGGATAAAAAATCAATTAAACAAATGAAGTGAACGAACAATTGTATACTATATAAAAAATCATTTCCATAATAACCGGGTCTATCATAAGCTCATTGTGTTTGCATTCATCCCAAATACTATCCCTTTATTTATTGAGTTCTTCATTTACAGCCATATTTCTTGAAGGGAGTCGTGTCTGGACTTATTGATCGCATATCGATCTCACGGATAAAACTCCAGAGAAAAGTCTAATGTATTGTATCATTGATTGCTTTCTGTGATTTCTCACACCAATTGATTCGTGTCTTTTTCACACAAATTTATTGATATTTCATTACTATTTGTTTAAACAATATTTACAATAATTAGTAAAGATCTAATATAATTATAAAAAATGCATTTCAATGCTTTAAACCATTATTGGTAACAATGATGTCGTGAATGAATGTTAAAACATCTCAAATTATGGCCACAATTACTGTATTGACTATTGATTGAAGAAGAATGAGTGGATGAGTATCCAGGAAGCGATTCACAATATAATGCATTAGAGGGGGAGTACAGGGGTTGTCAACACTAGAGTATAACTGAAAACCATTACAATTGAAGGCAACATATTACTGGGAAAATTTAGGTATATAAAAATGGACACAATCACGTGACACCACTCTATTCCATTTACTCTACGGTCGCCATTATATGTTTACTTTAACTGTGTATACTTTCCTATGGAGTGTTAGCCACGTAATTTGTTTTCATTTTATTTTACCCAAATTTTCCCAGTAATAACTGTAATTATGGGGAATCACGAAAGAAGCCTTTCCTTTGAACTATATTTTGCATTTGAAGGACAGGAATGAAAATTTGGTAAAATTTGTGTCAGAAATCATGTCATTGAATATGCTTTTAGTTGAATTCAATTATTATGTTTTTTAGAGAAAAGCCATATTATTATCAATTTTCTGCATATAATAGGCGTATAGTAGAGAGAATTGACGTCTTGTCTGTAAAACTTGAGCACAACTTTTATTTTACGACTAAAACTATTTTTATTGCAACAAAATATATAAAGATATTGCTATGAAAGTCAATGCAATAATATATTAAACCATTGAAATGTATTTCTTTTGCTTAAAGGCTAAGGCATTCATGTTTATTGTTATGTATATAATAACTCAATGAAAGTGCGAGAATATATGATACCATTCGGCAAAAAAATATAAGTAAATTATTTTTTCAATGATTAACATAACAAAAGCAATACATAAATGTATTCAATGGTTTGTATTGTATGTTAAAAGTGAGCCAAAAAAGGGAAGTTATTTGGAGCGAAGGAAACCACGCAATGAATGGTAGAGTATATGCCGTAAAAGCATTTCAAACCAAAGCATATCGTTTATAATGGCCACAAAACTCGTCCACCATTTCATTATAATCTTTGTATTAAATGTTTGTATAATAATCACAAGTATTTATGTTTCTATACTCCTAAATATGTTTTTCATATTTAGTTAAAAGGATGGCAAACATTTGTATAAACATTTTTAAATACATTTTTTGTGGCTTTTAGTTAAATATTACCGGCAGTTGAATTTCTGTTCATTTGTCACAACTTTTAACTTCAGTACATTTCTGCCTTTAATATTAAGAATTCAAATAAATTCATGGTAATTTTCTAGGTGGTAAATGCACATTATGATCATGCATAGTTTTTTATTATTATTTTAATAGTTGTGTTTGAAATGAAACGGAAAGAGCAGTTCGACCAAAATCTTTTTCGGACGGAAACATAGCTAAAACGGTGACCACTTTTTATATATTGCTTTTACATTATATTTGGTTCAATAGTATAATGTTGTGATTTTATATGAAATGTTAGACATAATAGTATTTACAGATAAAATCTAATGATTCTCATAAAAATTACTGCATTTTTGGCTATATTTCTTACAGCGAGCGGTCAATCGTTCATTTCCTTTCCCAACACATTAAACCGTTTTTGAAAAACAGATTTCATCTGTAAATGCAATTAAATTAGCATCAAATGACATTGTATTCAATTGCTAATTAATAACACATTTATTTTTAAGTTATTACACTAGATATAACTTGTATAATTGTATACTTAAACTGTATAATTGTAGTGAACACTAGCAATTGTAAATAATGTTAAAAAGTTATGCCACTCAATAATTGGAGTATTTAATAATAGGGATAACTGTATTTCACAATCAGTAACTATTCATCTAAAATCAGTTAATCTGAAGACTGAATTAGTATATTATAATCTTTATTATCGCACAATCTGTAAAATATTGTGTGATATCAAAGAATCAGATCTTTCACTATTAATATTTGTATTATTGGATAAAACTTTTTACAATTTATATTCAATATGTTATATAAATCCTCAAAACAAGAGAAACATGTGTTAAACAGTGAATAGCATTGAATGCATTTGCGGTGCATTTGATTTCCAGAAGAGAAATATCGACGAGTTTGACGAGTCGGTCGTAAATGGGAAACGCATAGCATTGGGAATGCATTGCCTGCACATCACTGTATGTATAGCCGTGTTATTGCACATCAGACCAGACATACAGTGCCTTACTGTGCATTTCAAGACTCTGATAGCTTATGATAAGTTACGCCCGATTTTGGGCTAATTATATATTTTGAATTCAAACATAACGATTGTCAGCAACGGATGCATAGCATTGAAAATGGGTGGAGGGGTGGACGGGTGGGGGCGCACAACCACTGTATGCAGGCTTTCATGCCTAACACCGATTCATACCATGTTTACCAGAATCAAAATCAAATGGTAATTCCATTGTGAACTTGACTCACATATGACACCAGAATTTACACGAATTCATTGAAAATTCATTTCATTGCAATTGTCTTCAAACTTTTGTATTTGTATATATTTTTGCATTCATATGTGATTTGAATTCAAATAAAATAAGGTATTATTTATTTATTTATGGTTTTTTGTTGGAAAAATTATTAGTCATCACAATATTAATGATTGCCATAAAAGAGAGCGTAAAATGTTTGATAGGGAGATACCGGTGCGATAGGAGAGCACAAGAGGATAGAGCCGGCAATTTATAGTTTATGTAATACAGGCGCAGGTGAACCAAAAATTCAATTGCCATTAGAGTTAGACAACTATGATATATATGACAGCATAGACTCCTCATTGAGTGCCAGTTGTGGCTCTCTTTTGGACATTAAATTTTAATAACGATTCCTATTATTGGGAAAACAGTTTCTCATTTGTGGATTAACTCATGTGTGCTCTCAGTGTGTTTCAGGTCTGGTTATTGTGGTTTCAAAGCCTAATAACAACACAAACACTAATATTTAAATATAACACTAAATTGAAAGGACGGACAGGTATTACCACAAAATAATTAAACACAAAAAAGTGAATGCAATTATGGCATTGGTTTGGATATTTGACAAGAATAATAAAAACTAAATAATTATACAGTATTCCTAAAAAGGCGAACCAAACAAAAGCCTAATATATAGTATGAAAAATGTGTTATGTTTTACACAATCCTCTCTACAATACATTTCGCTTCAATTCTGTGCCTAATATTTAAAAAATATTTGGAAAGAGAGTTAAGCTTTTGTGTTAAGTAGATGTGCAGTGAAAGAGAGGTGTTTTGCAGGGGTTGTAGTGTTTTGAGTGTTTGGTTGTGTGACATATCAATGATATATTGAAAGTCTGTCCAAATGTCTGTCTTAATGCCAGTCCTAATGGATGTGTCTTTTAGAGAGCGGCGGAAAATTGACGGCTCGTAGGAATGCTATAAAATAAAATGCGAGACAAACGCTGGATGTGTTTCCTGTTTGCCTTTATGTGCGATATATATATCACATATATATTTGTTCAAAACTTTCATCACACAAAATATGATTGAGTTTTTGAATAAAGAGAGCGAAAAGCCATTCAATTGCCAAAAATATAATATTTTATGCGTTGAGTAAACTTTAAGTAAAAGTAGTCCAAATTGGGTAAACATATTGTCATTTGCAGTGGTATTTGCCAGTCCTCGACAACTAGACGCCGATTGCACTCATATTTACAATAAAATAATTCATTTAGACGTTTTGTAAGTTTTATATAACGCATTAAAACAACCGCTCGGACTGTTTTTGAAATTTAATTTTTAAGAGAAATATGTATTAGATTTAAAATAAATTTAGTGTAATGATACCGTGTTTATCTGAGTTCAATTTTATATAAAGATATAATTTTAATATCAACTGGTTTAAAAATGGCGAATATATTAAGCCCATGATGTCTAAATTTGTTTTGGCACGATTATAAAATGGCTATAACTTATAGTTGTTATAATATAAACTAATATTTTGTTAAATTGTAAAATTTATTATAAATTAAATCTTTATTTATTGCTATTTTGATAAATCAACAATAATTTATTCACTCAAAGACACCTAAACTATAACAAAATTTGTTTTAATTTAGTGGTAAAAAATTATAGCAAAAAAATATTTTTCAATGTTAAACTCCATTGAACTTTACATTGATTTACTAAAAGTGCCAAAGCAAATTTAGACATCATGGGCTTAATATATTCGCCATTTTTAAACCAGTTCATATTAAAATTATATCTTTATATAAAATTAAACTCAGATAAACACGGTATCATTACACTAAATTTATTTTAAATCT
>CAJPIZ010004118.1:0-10675 GCA_905368565.1 Medioppia subpectinata
CAATATATAGTAGCTTTGTATAACAAAGAGCTTTGTTTTATAAGCATGTGTTTTACTTACAAAAATATGGGTTAAAGTTCAGGTAACATTTTTGAGCATTATTTTATTTTTTACCTAGATATAACTGAAAACCAGTTTTAGGATATTGATATAAATATGTTAGATGTTATAATTATGCTTACAAGTAGATTCAAATATAAACTAATAGATGTAGTTAGTTAGTTAAATGTAAATGCTTAATAAATCTATAACATATTGTTTATATAACAACTTTATGACATTTAAGTACTCAAACACTGCGCAAAACAACGCTATGCCAAGTGTTAGCGATGGCAGAGATTGATTAATATTGTATTACATATTCGCGTATACAGTTGACATTCGGGTTTGACAGGCGCGATTTTAACAAAATTCGGTTTTAACATAACATTTTGTTAGCACCGGCGAGCCCTATGCACACTGTAATGTTAAACACCTCGATTTTGACAAATTCGATTTTAACAGAATTCGGTTTTAACAGTGAATTTTCATTGGCAGTATATCATAACTCTATGGTTCGATTTTAACATATTGCATGTCAATAACTGTAAAGAAATTTTAATGACATGTTTTGTTGATTGTTTTATGTTTTGACACATTTATCATGAAAAATGTCAATTAAAAAACGTAGAAAGTCTTTCTTACTTGAAACTAAATACAAAATTATTAAATTCATTTACATAAAAGTGAATTCTAATGAAATTGGGTGCCAATTTAGTGAAAAATATCAAATAAATGCTGTTTTTTATTGAAACAATTAATTTAATGCATGTTTTTATTATATTCGATTTTAACAGAATTCGATTTTAACAGAATTCGATTTTGACACATATTTTTAACAGCACCGAAAAAATGTCAAAACCGAATGTCAACTGTATAATCTAGTATTTAGTTTATTATTGAATGTTTATATAAATCTGTCATTTATTATTGTAGGTCAAAGCATATGTAATTTTAATTCAATTGTGACCTTGTTCAATTAATTGTCAAACCAAATGTGAGTATAATTGTTGTCGTAAGTAAAATAGCATTATAAATTTTTTATTTGCAAAATTTTGCTGATTTTTATATAATGACTATTCATATAAAATAAATGTTAATATATTTCTGTTTATAAATAATTACTTTATAATAATTTTCTTATTGTATGAGAAATATTTTGATAATTTTTAAAATGTTATATCAATTAAAATATAATTATTTGAATATATTTAGACATTAAGTATTTCACGACTATTGATATAAATCAAAATGAGTGACGAAAATGATGAGAAAGTGTTATTAGTGTTGAGAAAATCTTTGCAATTGAAAAATTGGTGATAAAGTTCTTCTCATACCTCGAGATCCATGAGTTGATTGGTTTGGAGAGAGTCTCAAAACAGTTCCAGTTTTGCGCCGACTATTGGTTCCGACAGCAAAAGACACTATCATTTAACGACAATTGGTGTGAAATCGTTAAATTTAAGCAAAAATTGATGTCATTCATAACGGCTATACATTTCCCAAACGATATCTTAAGATAAATGGAAAGTTATGTTTTATGCGAAACAAAGAGCGAATCATTTGGTTGTCAAAGAAGTTACCAAACATTGAGTACTTAGGAATCGGTCACTTCGATGGCAATTACCAGACATTATATTATATTCTCGAAGCGTTTGAATCAATCAAATGGTTAGAAATTGTGATTTAAGTGAAGCTGTGATGAGATACTTCACGGCACATGAATCCCAACAATTGGGAAAACTCTTGTCGGGAACAGTTACTAAACTTACGGCCAGTCTTTGTCGAAGCAATTTTGTAGATATGATTGAAATGATACGAGAGATGAAATGATTGACAAAATTAGTGATTTATTTAAATAATGTTAAAGATTTTTACGCAATTTTTTATTAACATTTTGTGTTACAGTTTGGTTTGCAAGCACTCAACTCATATCTGATGCGGATTAAACCATAACAGTTCGCAGCCGTCCGAAATGGCTGCAATCAATTCTAGAGAGAGTTCAATTTTGTCAAGCACATTCAATTTGGAAATGACGAGCTTCATTTCACGCACAAAGGGCGTGTCCTCAGCTAATAAGGGACAAAGTGTTTTGGCAACATTTGAAGGGATTTCGGCATTTGAACCAAAGAAGCACAGCCAAACATTCAAGCCAAAAACAAATTCTTCACTTTCGACAATGTCGGGCAGTGTTCTTTTGAGTGCAGTGCGTTCTAGGCATGTTACGAAGTAGCGTAGGCCCTCGTGCTCAAAGCTCGCAGCGTTGTCAATGTTTGCTCGGTCTGTGGCGCACAGTTCGCCCAACAGGTAGTGTTTGAGGCTGTAAGTGGACACAAGCACTGCACTCTGGTGATGGCGCTCAAGGCGCTGGGCTAAAGCCTCGCCCAGTCGCCGCCATTCGTTGTTTGTATTGCCAGTTTGCAAACGGTCGCCAAGTACGCCAAGGCAGTAGAGACCCGGTCTCAGCTCGACATTGTCGTAACCATCCAACAGCAAGGAGTTTTTGTAAGCTGATTCTGTCATTGATTTTTTCATTGAGGTGCAGTTGTTGCTACGTTGTTAATAACGACCCTATAATGAGCGAGACATATAATAACGACTGACTGACTCACTACTCACTGGATTGTTATGTTGTCAAATATTGGACAAGAGGAAGTGAGTAGAGAAGAGGACACAGTGAATGGGAGAAGAGAAAGATGCAACTATCATTCAATGTTGTTTCAATTCTAATGTCGCAACGATGCTTCGACGACAGTGGCATATCTATTGCACAGTAACAGTGTGAATGAAGCTACGCCCTTTTTTCTTTTTATTGATAAACCAAATCTCGGATTTTCGCTATTGCACTATGCACAACTTATTTCGTGTTTAATTTAGCAAGGTTGAGGGTGACTGGCGCCACTCAATGCGCATTACCACTACCAATACGGCGCCGCCGTTTGCCTATCTTGTGTTTGCCTTCAATTGTTGGCTGGCATACATTGCTATACCACCACCACTACTACTAAATCACAGACATCAACACTGACATTTTTTTGCGATAACTCGCGCGATAAGTCCTAAACAGAGGCGCCTTTCAAATTCGATTTCCGCTAGCAACTTATTACTGTTTTCAGTGTTGCTCATCGCACCTCAGCTTTGCTCAAATTGAAATATGCCAGCTCGCTTGTAAGTGCAAGTTGGGACTTCGCTCATATAAAAAAATCAAAACTCATTTGGACCGCATCCGCTTCTGGACATTTAGAATTCAAGATGCATCGAAATAAAGAGACTCCCCGTGAGAAGCACAACCGACTGATCAAGAGCTTTGACAACTTAGCCAAAACGCTACAAGCGTCCAAGGCAATGCAAATGCGATTTACGCTATTACCTAAGAGTACAATAAATAATGTAACAAAAGCTGGCGTTCGAGACATGAATTTGGGGCGTATGGGAAAAAATGGCAAACCCGTTGGTATGTGCCATCAGCAGTCGCCACACATTATTGGTTACTAATGCAAATGTTATTGCAGGTGCAAACGTGATACGTTTCAACAATCCAAGCCCTGGAACAAAATCTGACTATCATCGACTTGTCATAGATCCAAAAGGCGTATCCAACAAGGCCAACTACCACAAAGAGCTCTCGGCGAGCACGATCAACGCAGCTGAAAACATTCAAACGGGCTTAAAGGTGAGCATTCTTAAACAGATATATTGGATATACAATATAATTGAAACACTAATACACAAAATGCAACTATCATACATCTTTAGTGGACCGGAAGGACATTGCTCGTTGTGTCTATTATCACCACTGGTGTTCGAATCGGCAAGGCCATTTATGACGAAATAGACATTGATAGCGAAATTGCAGCTTTAGAAAACATTGTCGACACTCTAAAGGAGGATTTGAAGAAGGGCGGCAACAAACGAGACACGGAGAATGCACTTATATTTGCCGAAGGCCTCTTGGACGATGCGCGAGATTGCAAGCGCAACCCGGGAAAGAAGACCATCCTCACAAGCCTATGTATTGGTGGAGAGTGGTGTGGGGCAGCGACGTTGGGCTACGCTGGTGCCCAGGTAGGCGCAGCGGTTGGCGCCCCCGGTGGCCCAGTGGGCGCAGTTGCAGGTGCTATCACTGGCAGTGTGGTTGGCGCTATTGCTGGCTCGGAACTGGGCGCATCTGCGGTGGAGAACTTTCACTGTGACGAAAATAGCATTGGCACCGAAATGCAAGGCTCCCTACTGGACATTCAGAACGCTCATGTGCTAGACCTGGACGCTAATGTGTACGTCGGCGTAGAAGGCGTAGAGGTTGGCGCACGAGGAGCCCTTTTTCAGATTTCAGATAAAGATAAAAGTTTAACTTATGGAAAAGCAGGCGCCAACTTTGGCATTACCGAAAAAGGCGTTGATGTGGGTGTTGAAGGCAAAGTAACTTGGGCTGAGTTCGAAACAAAAGACTCAAAATATGGCTTTGGTTTAAATGTTGACACTGGAATTAAAGCAGATGAGCGAAACATTCAAGCGTCGCTTTTGGGCTTTGGCTTTTCTTCGGGAGATGACGGCTTTGGATTAAAAATACCATTTTTATCTTATACGTGGAAGAAATGAGATTGCCATTTGTGGTCGCAGTCCGTTTGTTGTATTTTTGCACTGCAGTGCCTGAATAAATAAGCAAATACTTTATTATCACATTAGCATATATGATTATTGATTAATTGATCATCACAGCTCAACTCTCGGCAAAATCAACTGGGAATAAAGACCCTGTCTAGTTTGAATCTGTGAAGAGACATAAAATGTGTAGCATAAGTGGTAAAAGCAATTACGTTCATAGTTTCTTTACTGACTCGGTTAAGTGGAAAGCGGAACCACACGGCTCCTTGTTTCTTGGCTCAAGTATTCGAGGTGTTTGGTTGATCTAGTTTAAAACAAATTAATTTAGTTCAACAAGATATAAAAACATTTTAAACATGATAACAATTAAACACACGCTTACATATTGAAAGTTAAAACAATCATTACGGTGATCGTAATAAACAAGATAGCGCAGGGTCAACAGCTCAAAACAACCATGCTTAATCAAGGTGTATTGATCGGCGGCCAAGATGTTTGTAAAACCATTAAGGCCCCTGGTGAATTTGACTACATCCGATATACTATTCTCCGTGTATTAAAACAATACACGAATAAATTTAACCTTATCTCTGATGATATGTCTGGTGTCGGCCATCGGATAACTGAACACATGGGACGAAGTCAACAGTTCCGACAGCTTTATGGTCTCCATTTGATTCCAGCCCTTGTGATCGGTTAGGACAGGGATTATGGGCATTAGGGTCGAGTCGTGGCACTTGTTTTTACCACGGTATATGTTGTTTATTGATATTAGCTCATTATTTGTGTCCATACGATTGGTTTGTAAACAGTTTTCAATTGCAGTCATTTTCTCCACGAGTCCATCGGTACTAATATTCAGTGTTTCTCTAATTAAGTCTTCAATTTTATCGTAATTATTGTTGTTATCATTGTTTTTAAACGCTATAATATCAGTGCAATCGACACCTTTCCTATTGATTGTGGCATTCATTTGACAATTATTGGTCTCATTTTGCTCTTTACTTTTGATATATTCCTGTAATTATTAGTTTATATTGTAATTAAAATATGCGTAAAATTAATAGTTTAATACTCTTTTCATTCCGACGGTAAAACATTTGTTTAGCCGACAATTGGGACAAATGCTACGAAACGCCTTATCTATACTACACGTGCCTTTTGACGGACACTTTAATACCTGTTAATCACATTATAAATTAAATAATAATTATTGTGTTATTAAATGTATATTAATTTTAATATTTACCTTATTGTTTGTGATGGCGCGCCAGAAAAACACTCGACATGATTTGCATGTGATTGAGCCGTAATTTCTACCTAGTTTATAAATTATAGTTTACACCATAATGAAATGTAAATTTATTTGTATTATTATAAATGTAAATTACATACCAACTGATTTAGTATCGCCGCATACCTGGCAAATACGCTTGGCATTCATTGTGTGTAATAAATTAGCTAGGTGACAAATTTGTTAATTTAAATAATATACTAGTTTTAGTTTATACAATACTACACGTTTAGATTCATTTTATATTTAAACAATTATATTTATAATAAAAATAAATGATAAGCTTTATTCACACCTTTTTATGCGCCAGATAACTGTTTTAGTGCAGTAATTGTATAATTAATCTCGATGGTATTAGTTGTACATGTGTAATATTTATTAACTATTTATAAATAATTTAATTGCAATTTTATAAATAAATTTACAATTTTTAAATATGTACATAGTTTGCACAAATTTCAACATAGGTTGCATGTGTGGTTATCATTTAAAAGTAGGGTTTGTGATAAAATATTCACAAAATAATCTTTTTTAGCAAAAACCTTGAAGTTTTCTCTCATGAAAGTAATTTTCATAACTTTTATAAGTGTTTTTACTTGAATTACAAGTACTTTTTAAGTACAATTAGTGCCCATCGTGTCAATCATATAAGCCTTATTTAATTGAATTTTATTTGATATGTTTTTTATTGTTTTACAAATATTTGATTACAAATAGTTGTAAAAAATTCTAGTTTTGTGTAACTTAAAACACTACAATGTATAAATGTATGTTTGAATAAAGCAAATAGACTAGTTAATTTACCTGTAAATATTTTTATAATGTTTTATTAAATTATAATTTATAGTCATTTATATTAAAACTTATATTATTTCCTTGAAAAGTGGCCCAAAGTATTGTATTGATTGTGTTTTGACATTATTTCTCACACATTGACTAAATATTTTAAATTCACTCAATAATAACATCAGATTCTGTAGTCTTGTCTGGGCTTCAGATTCCGACCAACACTTTAATAGTAGATATCTTTGCAGTAAATATATATACAGTTGTTGTTCGAGTCTAACATATAATTATTGAATTAATATAATAACATTTAGTTAACATGTATACAATATCAATATAATTACAGTACTTTATTGTGTTTCCATGGTTTAAATTTAAAACATGTGGGTCAAATAGCATAATCACTGATAACTAAATATAAAATTATAAATCAATACATTTATTTAATGATGAAAAATAAATAACTTTGAAATCTATGTTGTATAATTATTATACCAATTCAATAATGACCACGTCCTTTTGTACCAGTGATACAAATCTGGCGAGAAATGACTTTAAGTTAGTTTCCATAACATTTTTATAGGTTCCCTCAGACCATAGCCCTAATTGAATGCGAATTGCATTTTGTAAATTCTATTAAGATTAAAATTATTATTAATTTATTTAAATTAATATTATTTGGAGAGAGAGAGAGAGAGAGAGAGAGAGAGAGAGAGAGCATTACCAAAGGCATGATATAACTATTTGATAAGCTATCAAACTGGGACCAGAATCTGACCAACATCAAATTAAAGCTAACTGACTTGGTGATGGCAAATTGATCATGTTCGCACATTTCCTTAAAACCATTTATGCCTTTAAGAAAAGTGACAATATTTTTGATGTGATCCTCAGCTATGGATCCCGAAAAACGGAGCAAAACTTTACTATCGGTTAAATTGACCACATTTTTAGGCGTCGGATAACTTGCGTCTATAACACGGGACGCGTTGAACAGCTCTGATATACGGTTTGACTCCAATTGATTTAATCCGTGATAATCTGTCAGCGATTTAAATATGGGATTTAATGATAACGAGGTTTGTATTTCTGGTACATTATTGATGGCAACCGTATTATCATTGATTGGATTGTTTATAATATTAGTTTCATTGCAATCCTCATTAAATGTGGATACCATAGGATATAACATTAAATTATCGTCTATGTTATCGCTATGGCTTAACTGTGGGTTAAGATCATTATTATATTGGTTTAAAATATCCGGAATTTGACCCTCGGTGTCTATGTAAAGATCATGATTAAAATTTTGATTAACATGTGGTAAACTAGTTGTTGAGACAATCATCTCTTCCTGTATTTGTTGTCTTAGTTTCCTTTCATTAGCCGATTGTCTTCGCCATTGATTTTCCTCCTCATCTCTCAAACATTCCTAACAATTGTTTTAAACATTTTGTTTGTAAATATTGTTTGGATTTTGTGTTAAAATAAATGTTTAATACTTTTTTCATCCCAACGGCAATGCATTTATCAAATCTACACTTTTTGCATGACTTTCTTGAGCCGAGAGTTATATTACATGTGCCCTCAAAACGGCATTTAAACGGCTATTTAAATACAATAGAAATTAATTTTTACCTTATATTTTATTTATATTTTACCTTATTTTTAAGTGCAGTTCTCCTGAAAAATGATTTACACGAATCGCAAGTAATTGCTGTAAAATTTCGGCCTAAATATTAAATGAAAATATTTTAATTATAAAATTTTATTATTAAAACAACATGTAAAATGTTATTAATTTATTACCAACTGATTTTTCTCCTCCGCATACGAAACACACATTTTTTTTAGTATTAAATCTCATTGTATTGTTTATGTAAATTATGGCATTATTTAACTAGGTAGAAAATATATGATAAATCATTTAAAGTATGATTTAAAACAAAATAAATATCATGTAGTTATGTATGACAATAAATACATTATTACAAAAATGGTTTACCATAAAAAGTTGTGATAATTAGTTGTCATGGCAATTGATAAATATTATATCATAGTATTACCTTGGTATTTTCAATTTATAATTTATAAATTATAAACGTTTATTTAATATCCGATAATATAAACACAACTATTTTTACACAATGTAAAATCTGTTAAAAATACTTCAATGTTTGATTAATTAAATTCTATTTGCACTAGATTAATTGGGTGTTTATCCAAAAAATTATTAATTTTTATGAATTGTAATGCCATAATTTTTATATTAATATTTTATTTTAATAAATCAAATTCAACATTTTATTCCAATAAAATAATGAACAATATCAGTAAATATTACAATTAAATAATATAATAAATACAACAACATTTAAAATATGATAGCATTAATAGCTGTATATCAATCATGTTCTGAATGCACTGTAACACAATTAGAGTGTTTTGTCTATTACATCTATGTACTTAAAGTTACATTTTCGTCATTAGACATGTGTACTTACAAAATACACTTGTTATCAATTATGATAAAATGTTATACATTTTAGTTCAATCATTATAAGTAATGCTATTATTTAATGATGTTATATTAGATAATCTCGCTATATTTTATATTTTTAATTAATACTTAAATTAAACAATGAATTCTTATAATGATTATAATTTTAGCAACATTATAAATATTAATTATATTATTGATATTTAAAATGTAAAGCACAAGTTTTAAATTAATTAAGCTTTAATTTAAAATAAATGGTATATAACAGTCTATGATTAAGGCTATTACAATGCTAAACGTATGTGTAACGTTAATCTATGGGATTCCTTGAGAATCATCTGAATTTTGGTTACAAATGTTTGTGTGATGTGTTATAAAAATAAAGTGCAAAGTTTGTGCTCTAACTGTATTACATCGATCGATTACAGGCGGTCGAAGGTTTAATAATTTGCTTCATATAACACAAATAATTAATAAATAACTAGTCTACTACCCGTCCTGAACGATTACTTTTTATTCAATTACATGACCCTGTTTCCTCAACCCTACGCTGCCCACCCCTACATGCATGTTTAACCTAACCTAACTTAACCTACCGTAAACCTAAACCAACTTAATATAACTTAAATATTTAATTGCGTGCTAAACTTGGTTATAAGAGCTTGGGTACATTGCCCGTGACGTAGGTTATACCCGGTACCCGTAGATACATTGCACGTGGCGTTAGTTATACCCGGCACCCGTAGGTACATTGCCTGTGACGTTGGTTATCTCTGGTACTCATGGGTACATTGCCCGAGGCATTGGTTATACCCGGTACCCGTATTTACATTAACCACGGCGTTGGTACAATAGAAAGGGCGTAAATGTTTACCCGTAAATGCAGTGATCGATACATTGGTACAATGGGGTGGACTTTACCAACAATCTGATAGACATTATGCATATATTAGACATAACTGTTAAGTACCAAACCTGTCAGTACAATGGGGCTCACTTTGTCACAGTTTGCCACACTTTTGAGATAATCCCTTTAATATATCTGAGGCTTAGAAGGTGAGGGGACGTTCAAAATTATGTACTTTGTTTTCTCAATGGGAATTGTGGCCGACAATCACAGCTACACGCGCTTGCAATTTGGGACTAAAACGCGTTTTTTCAACAATTAAAATCTCACGCGCGCTCACATTTTCCGTTAATTTTTAAAATAAAATTCAAATAAATCAATAATCTCGAGACTCAAGACTTGTCTGAGGTCTGGCGTAATTGACTAAAAGCACTGCCTTAAAAAAGTAGTGTTTGAAGTTTGACGCTTCACATCACTGTGAGTTCGCGTCCCTTAGGGGAAGCTTTATTGGGCGCGAATTCAAACATGTGAACATGTTCATACATGTAGACCGATGGCGTAGGGTAGTCGGCATGCCCTCGTGAATACGGATGCTAGACGGCTA
>CAJPIZ010004119.1:0-10673 GCA_905368565.1 Medioppia subpectinata
CTCTCTCTCTCTCTCTCTCTCTCTCTCTCGTTATTTTCGTACAATTTTATGCATCACTTATTTTGAAAACAGTTTATTATTATTATTTTGAATTTTCAAATGTTATTATTATTATTTTGAAAAATGCCCATGGGGATTACTGTAAACCATTTCATAATAATCGAAATGCACTTAAATCTTCCATGATCATGCGCTTCAAATCAAGTATCGCAATTATAACCTAGAATCTAGGCCCTAGATAAACATAAGTATCATTATAATTGGTAAACATTTTGTATACAAGTATTTCAATGGTATTATCATATGATATAAGAGAAGTGTTGTGCAAAAATCTAAGCCAAGTTTTTATTAACTCTAACTTTAAGTCAAATACATTACAACACAACACAAAACACGACTTCATTGTAAACAAAGTAATTGATTACTTGAGTCGAGAAAAGGGTTTCCAATATATTGTACACAAAAAACAGCCCAAAGGCTTGTTTTCCGTTCATTTTGAAGACTCTAGGGTTGACAAGTGTTATCAAAAAATCCATTATCAATTGAATCTAATTAAACAGGATCAATTAATTTGTTCTCTCTCTCTCTCTCTCTCTCTCTCTCTCTGCAAATTTATTAATATATTTATTTCAGTATTTTTATTGAGTCTGAGATTTAAAATGTTTATTTTGTTTATACTATTTAGTATACTATATCAAATTTGAATAGTTTATAGTTAATATATATGATAATCTATGTTAATTTATATTAATAAATACATTAAATTTAGTTCTAATTTTTTAAATTAAATTTACCATATAAATATATCTGTGTCTATCAAACTTCCTAATATAAGATTACTTATTTATATCGTTCATATTTTTTCAACTAAAATATAAGAGTATGTAAAGATTTTTATAAGACTTTGTGCTAAAAAGTGCAAAACATAATATACTATTTCATTATAACAGAATCTCACTATAAATTATACTTATTATACAATTATAAGCATTACTTTAATTTTACGACAAGTTATGTATACAATTCATAAATGGATTAGATTTTCAAAAATTCTGTTCAAATATTGA
Source organism: Medioppia subpectinata (assembly GCA_905368565.1). Classification (NCBI taxonomy): domain Eukaryota; kingdom Metazoa; phylum Arthropoda; class Arachnida; order Sarcoptiformes; family Oppiidae; genus Medioppia; species Medioppia subpectinata. The sequence continues at coordinate 1,068 of CAJPIZ010004119.1, forward strand.
AATTTTATTATTTATGATAATTATTGATCCAAGATGCGTTTTTCAGTATTTATAAATATTCTGACTAGTAATATAAGCATGATTTTTTTAGTTTCGCAATCAAATTAAATTATAGACTAAATTTTGTGCTCAATCTTTCACTGCAATGCGCTTTTACTACATAGAAAGGCACAGAATATTCTGTATTCAGACATATAATACTCTAGTAATGATATGCAAAATATACAGCACTAACATTACTTGCTCTCTCTCTCTCTCTCTCTCTCTCTCTCTCTCTCTCTGCTTTCATTTGAATTGAAAATGAAAAAGATTTCAAGAGTAAAATGAGAGCCAGAATAATATGTAAAGCCATAGCAATATATGGGATGAGAAATAAAATAGCGAATGAATAATAAATTGAAAGTCAAGTTAATGACTGATGAGAGCATCGATGCGATTGAATTGCTATGTATTTATAGAAACCTTTTCTTTTTGAGCAAACCATCCCTTTTGTTGTGTGCAAACAATCTCTCTCTCTCTCTCTCTCTCTCTCTCTCTCTCTCTATCTCTCTCTCTCGTATTTGTTATATTGAATAAAATGCTACTCAATAAGTCATACGATACGATAAAAGTCACCAAAAAAAGTTATATCATGTTTACCCACCGCCAGGGCCTGGAGGGGCAACGGCTTGTCATCTAACACTTGCAGCCAATATCACATCCTATTGATTATGAAAGCAAAATAAATTCCAGCATATAATTATAGACAAAAGTATCCTGGTTAATTTCTAATAGAATTATTAGCATGAACCTTTTTCTGTATAGCGTATAGTTTTTGCATAAATAGTGTACAGACTATTTAATGATAAATATATGTATTAAATAAATTACAGTAAAATAGTGATAGAAATATACATCAATTTTGAAAGAAAATTCATTAATTGAGTAGAAGTTAACGGAAAAAGAGTAGCAAAAAGAGAGACATATTTTATATAAATGCTGTGCTTATAAGTCATAAAATATAAATAACCGTTGAATTAAAAATAAAATTAATATATTCTCAAAGCCTCTCTCTCTCTCTCTCTCTCTCTCTCTCTCTCGTCTCCTATTATACATGTATTGATTGAATGGACAGTCATTTGCCGTCACAATACTATCAATACATTTGATTGATTGAACAGAAATAATAACAAAATAAGATTTTACTCTCAATTCAATAAATCATATGCTTTTATGAATTTCTCTCTCGCTTTTGCTATTAATGCTTATTTAGCCATAAAAACAGCGAAACAATAATAATAAAAAATTCTGCATTAAAATCGATAAATATTTAGTGTAAATTCGTTATAGTGAACACCATTACTGAAATTACAAATAAAGTTTTTATAATAAATAATAAATCATTAATTAGCGAAATGAGTCTCAAGAATATTCTGGCATTATTCTTGTCCCTGACATTTACACTACACTATAAATAACTGTTAAATCCTTTTTTCGCAGAATATTCTTTAAAAGCATTTTAATGAGCATTACATCAAAAATATAGATTATATAGATAAATTCACTTGACATCTATATAGCATTATGCCTACAACTTAACAGCACAAACTGCTGCTAACTGTAATGCATGGATAGAAAACATATGATAATTTTTGCGCACAGAATATTCTGTGACATGTAATATGTTTTAATAATTATTCTGTTTATTATTACTATTATACATATTATATGTACTCTTATTGTGGCGGATGTAATAAACAGCAGGCCATGAGTTCCGGTGTTTTTTGGACACAAAACGTATATTAATATAAGGGACTGACAGGGGGTAGTGTTAACACATGTATAGTTTTGTAATATTATACTTAAATTTACGCTAAGTTTTACATAATATTAACTAATTTTGCTTTTCCTTATGAATATCTATCAAACATAGTATTCTCGTAGAAACATTGTAACAAAATATAGACAATATGACAACTGTACTCACCATCCCATCCCATAACCCCCTTTCCCATAGGTTTAACGACAAAAACATAGTATTAACTGTTTGTCGGCAACAATTCCAGTGAATATAGCCATAAAATTGTAAAACAAAACTATAAATATCTATATTTATGTATATATTCTGTGCAGAAAGTGCTCTGAAAATCCATTATAAACCGTGTGTTTTGCATAAACCCATAGAAAATATGAAATGCATTTAAATTGCATTTTATGTTATTATTATCTAAACTTTGGGAAATGAAAGATAAAAATCTTTACATAAATTCTCATATATTTAATACTATTTACTATATTCTCGTAGAATTTAACTTAATTATTACATAACATATTATAATAAATATATAATTTTATTTATATTAATAGTTATACATTTTATATACATTTTATACAAAACTTTATGTATTATGTGTGCAAAATATCTCTAATATATACGGTATTGTCTTAAGGCATGGCTTTGAATGCGTGAATGCAATCATTCATATGATATTTATATTATATCTCACAGAAAAAGCCAATTGTTATGATAATGTCTTTGACGACTCCGAGGAATGGCTTATATATATATCTTTCTATGTCTTGAAATATATGTGCAAAAAATATATTTGAAATACATTTGCATTTTTGTTTATACTGTATGTATCGCTGACTACTATATTGTATGGTGTGATGCGTTTGTGTGTGACTAGCATTGAAATGCATGCAAACAAATACGAGAGAGAGAGAGAGAGAGAGAGAGAGAGAGAGAGACCACCAGAATATTCTTGTGAAAAATTTTAGTGCAATAAAAGAGATGTCATTTTCCTAAAAGACATCTCTTTCTTGAAATTTTTGTCTGTCTAACAATTTTTAAAACTCAAACATCTCTCTCTCTCTCTCTCTCTCTCTCTCTCTGCAAATATTTCTATGGGTTTATGCAAAACACACGGTTTATAATGGATTTTCAGAGCACTTTCTGCACCGAATATATACATAAATATAGATATTTATAGTTTTGTTTTACAATTTTAAAACTCAAACATCTCTCTCTCTCTCTCTCTCTCTCTCTCTCTCTCTAAATGCCATTATTCTTATTGTTATGTATGTATGAAATGCATTATGAAAAGCGTGTTATATTTCCCGTCTAACAACTACAACATGAACTGTCCGTCCGTCAGACCATTTAATGGCAAATAAAAAATTTCTACAAAATGCCTTTTTGTTAACATTAAAAAATATATGTATAAGTTATTTGATTTTTCTCTCTATCTTTCTCTCTCTAATTTATGTAAAACTTTTAACTTTTATTAATCATTAAAAACAAATAGCATTTCTATTTTAAACATTAAAAAGTAAAACTAACAAAACACACAAATTACTAAAATTAAACCAAACAATACTTTACATATATGTAAACACGAATATTCTGTCCATCCATACGATTACCCCTCATATTCACGTCTATCTATATCTTTCTCTAATTAATTGCCGCTTCCGTAATATATCTGTCCGCTCGCTGTTGACGTAAACATACTGTATATGTGTTGTGTTATTATTATGATATACATGTCTGTCATATATATAATACTATGTGGTGGTGAATGTCCAATATAATTGTACCTTGATGTTTATGGCCGTTTAATTATCTGTGCTGTTGGCAATTATATTAGATGGTCCGGCTATTGTACGTGTTAACGTCTACATCCGAAGTATATCCCGTATTGATGATGTTACCATGGTAAGTGTGTTGTTTGTTTTGTGTGCTATATCCCGTAATCCACCTTGTTTATTAACTGTTGTCTTAATATTTTTAATTAATTATATTTTAAATTATTTATATTAACAATATATCATATATTATTAATCTTGGTCAATTAATATTATTCTATAATATAGTTATAAATATAGTAAAATACTTATAAATAATACTAATCTACTAATACTAATATATGTGTCAATTTATATTTTGGGTTATTTTTGATATGTTTTTATGCATATATTTCTTATATTAATTTTTGATATAACAAACTCACACAGAATTTATAGCAATCACAACAATTGTGATTGAATATTTGCCCCATTCATCATGCATAATTGAATTTATAATACAGGGTATAACTTGTACACTATGCAAGTTATAGTGTATTATTAAAGTATTAATAAAGTCATGCATACGTTTGCCCTATACTGGTGTCTATGAATAAATAAAATTGCTTTTATGATACAATTTATGCTTTTTTGGTCTTATTGTATATAACATTGATATCCAAATACTACTAGTCTTACAAATTCAATAACCGAATGCTTTAATATTTATTGCATTTTACTTTCGTGTGACATATAATCAAATGCGACAAACATTTGCTAATTTTCAATACACTTTCACATCTCATATGATGTGCACTACAGTGTGTGCAAAGATTAACGACATTTATATCTATTAATAAATTCATCATATATTATATGTGGTATAAATAAATTAATATTCAATGCAAGTAATAATAAGAAATTGAATAAATTATAATAACATGTGGACTAATATTTCAATTATTTCAATCTGTAATTCACAGAATATTCTGTTTAATAGTTCCCACTATTAGTCTATTTATTAAGATAATTTTTATTGCAATAAATGAGATATATTTTTCACATAAATAGTGTTAAAATAAAAGTTGTTTCACTTTAATAAATGTAATCAACTAAAATATTATAATAAAATCAATAAATATTTTATATCAAAATCTGAGTTTAGGTTATAAAACAGTTTATAATATACTTAATTATTCAGTACAATCCACCAATGTAGATTAAAAATTGATATTAAAATATTGATAATCATCATGACAACATAGCAATTGTCATTTAGCAATATCCATAGCAAATAATGAATTCATTATACTATTGATATAACACTACTGTATATCAGTATTTAGTGAACCATTAAAAGTGCAGTGAAGTCATCGAGTCGTGTATTGGATGCGATTCTGCAAAATAAAAACAAAAAAGGGCTAAAAATAAAACACAATTTTCCGATACAAGCACTATATCTCTGTATTGTATTTATCCGTCCTATCGATGCCTACCGGAGCGATGGCTCAGTCGATAAGCTATTAGTATTTGTACTCAAAATAACCGTCTCATCCGCAATGTGTATGTCCTGTGTATATATGTTTGTGTCTCTCATGTCTTGAATAGTCTGTCTAATACTGTATATCTCATGGATGTGTTGTCCGTCACATACCATATACACCATAACTTAAACGGTGCGGGTATTTGATGGACACATAACACATACATGTGTGCCGTTTTGTGTGCCATACAAATGTTAAATGACATGAAAAATACACGACAAATACACACAATGGAAAAATCAATTGTTATATAATATTAACTCACAATGAATTGAATCACAAAAATCATGATAGATTATTTTTCACTACCCCTCAATTCCTAATCACTACCCCCTCTCCCCCACACCCCCTTGACCAGCCCCTCAGCTCACAGATGGCCCTTGCTATGTTAACGTCAACATTTACCTGAGAAGTATTAGCAAAATTAGTGACCTGGATATGGTACGTATATAATGGTAGCATGGTTAATTTTAAAAATATGGTGTTTTACTGTGTAATTCAAGTGTTTGGTGCAATAATTTCCTAATAAATTACTTTGAAAATACTTGAAATTTATTAATAAAATCATTTAACGTGTTATAGTATTAATAGTTTTGTTTGCTGTACTATTATTTTATGTAATATGATTTTGGATTTATTAATGTGTAATTAATTTTAATATTTTAGTTATTAATCAATTTATACATTAATAAAAATATGTGTTTTAGTATTTGGTAACAAATTAATCGATTGTTAAATAAATAACAATAAATAAAAATTTTATATATAAATTGTTTCCATTATAATCATTAATTATATCACAAAACTAATTTATAATCGGATATATAATAATTATTAATATATGTAATAATAATTTAATGTTTTGTCAGGCGCTTAATGGCCGGACAGTAATTGATATAAATATATAATTAATTGATTAATTCTGGATTATATTTGAAAAGTTTTACGTAAATAACTTAATTAACATTTTAATGACCAAACTCTCTCTCTCTCTCTCTCTCTCTCTCTCTCTCTCTAATATAGAAAACAGAATTTATATTTTAAAATTTAAATCAAAAATAAGTCTCCGATTATAAGAGAAATAAATTTTTCTGACAGAAAAAAAATTTATTACACTTTTTATATAACAAAAAATATATCAAAAATTACATGTAATTTAGAGACACGTCTTAACGACCGCACGATTTAAGACTCCAGTTATGTATCGCAACGATAAGGCATTATGTCTTTTGTATGATATGTGTTGAGTTGAAGGCAATCAATTGGACTGTCATTATTAGTGCCAACAATTGAAAGGCACCGCATCTACCCATCCATTGTCTACCATCCCATTCAACTGCTCTCTCACTTTAAATCATAAATTTAATGATAAGAACCAGAAATCAGTGAAAAATATTTGATGGCAAAGAAGAAGAAAAGCTTTTTCTGTTGGCATTTGAAATAAAATTTTCAATTATATAATAGAGAGAGAGAGAGAGAGAGAGAGAGAGAGAGAGAGAGAGCTTATAAATCATCTGGAATTCAAAGCTAACCACACATTTAAAAATTTAATCAAGAATTTTGTGATTTCTTATAAAAATTAAAACTTTAAAACCGTTTATTGTTATGATTTGATTTATAGTAAAGTGACAAATCAAGAACCATAATAAAATTATTATAAAATTGCTTACTAATAAAATTGGTCGTGATAATAATAATGGCAAATAATTATCGTTACAACTCTATTTGCAGTAACTTTAATTAATAGCTTGTAATTAATAGCAATAATTATAAAATATAAATTACAGCAATTATTTTGAATCATAATTTTAAAATACAATTGCATTTTAGTAATTATATATTATATACAGAATATATCACAGAATATAATGCATAAAATTCTTAAGCCATAGAATTCTTGTGTCAAAAACAGATTTTTAAAAGAAATTCTGATATTTTAAGGCTTTGTTTAGACAACAAACAAAAAATCCATTTTCTTTATGAATACAATATAAAAGTCTATATATTTTCTTATAAACTAATAATAAAGTCATTATAGGAAATATGTTTTCGCTGTGCGACTAAAAAAACAGCCAATTTTAGCTCAATTGTTTTTGTTTAAAAAACCATTCAAAACTCCCGTTCAATAAATAATTATCGCCATGCTATTTGGGCGTACACTATAATCTCGGTCATTTATTGCTAGTATACAGAATTTTTATATATTTAATTAGTTATTCTTATGTTAATACAAGTTTGAGCTTATATTATAGAGTTTTTAATAATTATTGTTTATTTTTACTAAAAATCAATACAATTATACTTCACTATATCGGGTGTTCACTGTATTTAAGATGCATTAGCTTTTAAGTCGATACAAAAGCTGTTAAACAACGAGAGAGAGAGAGAGAGAGGACTGTATAGTATGTATAATATCAGTGTGTATACAGTATTTAATGTCAAAAGTCAGACTACTATTCCCCGGTTGTATCAGTATATCTACAGTATAGTCAATACTCTCACCAGACTATCGGTGCTCTCAATCACCAGTCATTCCCTTCCTATTGACAAATAAAACTTCAATTAAAAGTCAAAGAATTGTCTCATTTTTTGTTGTATCGTCGAGTGTATGGGTTTTGTACGTCAATACAGTCGACATTAGATATTGATTACAATTTTCCGTTATTAATCCTTAACTTACTCTTATGTTTATATTATTTATAAACATTATTTGTATATTATCTGTATTGTGAACTGGTTATAATTTAGTAATATGATAATTTTACTATNTGTATGGCAAAGAGGAAGAAAGGCTTTTTCTGTTGGCATTTGAAATAAAATTTTTCAATTATATAATAGAGAGAGAGAGAGAGAGAGAGAGAGAGAGAGAGAGAGCTTATAAATCATCTGGAATTCAAAGCTCACCACATATTTAAAAATTTAATCAAGTATTTTATGATTTCTTATAAAAATTAAAACTTTAAAACCGTTTATTGTTATGATTTGATTGATAGTAAAGTGACAAATCAAGAATCATAATAAAATTATTAAAAAATTGGTCGTGATAATAATAATGGCAAATAATTATCGTTACAACTCTATCTGCAGTAACTTTAATTAATATCCAGTCCGTCAAAAAAATCGTGCGCCTCCGAAATCGTTATATCTCTCAAACGGAATGAGCTAGATCAATTCTGTAAAATGTAAAACAGAGTTCCACATGTCTAGTTTTTTGTATCAAAAAATTATTAAAATCACGTGACTAAAACATAAAAATTTTTGGGTCATTTCGAAATGCTATAGTTTTAGCCCAGTTGAAATGGGGGTCGGAAGGGGGCGAGTATGCTATTTGGAAGAGGAGGTGTCATAGTCAATGATAGCAAAGTTTGATTCAGATTAGTCCAGCCATTGACAAGAAATTGTCAATTTTCTTAACATTAGGTCTATGGGGAAAAATGGTTCTGGAGTCGACCTTTTATAACAACAAAAATGTAGTATAAAAAGGTCAAAATTGGGCGATTTTTGTCCAAATATTGGGCCAAATTTCTTGAATATATTGTTCGCTACGACTGAATACTTATTCTATGTTTATGAAACTTTCACATCATATACATTCACATCTCATCTACCCAACCCCATACCCGCCCCCTTCCGACCCCCCTTTCAAGTGGGCTAAAACTATAGCATTTCGAAATGACCCAAAAATTTCTATGTTCCAATTACGTGATTTCAATATTTTTTTGTCAGAAAAAACTACACGTGTGGACCATCATTTGACAGTTTACAGAATTGATCTAGCTCATTCCGTTTGAGAGATATAACAATTTCGGAGGCGCACGATTTTTTTGACGGACATAATAGCTTGTAATTAATAGCAATAATTATAAAATATAAATTATAGCAATTATTTTGAGTCATAATTTTAAAACACAATTGCATTTTAGTAATTATATAATATATACAGAATATATCACAGAATATACAGTATATTAAAGAATATAATGTATAAAATTCTTAAGCCATAGAATTCTTGTGTCAAAAACAGATTTTTAAAGGAAATTCTGATATTTTAAGGCTTTGTTTAAACAACAAACAAAAAATCCATTTTCTTTATGAATACAATATAAAAGTCTATATATTTTCTTATAAACTAATAATAAAGTCATTATAGGAAATATGTTTTTGCTGTGCGACTAAAAAACAGCCAATTTTAGCTCAATTGTTTTTGTTTAAAAAACCATTCAAAACTCCCGTTCAATAAATAATTATCACCATGCTATTTGGGCGTACACTATAATCTCGGTCATTTATTGCTAATATACAGAATTATTATATATTTATTTATTTATTCTTATCTTAATACAAGTTTGAGCTTATATTATAGAGTTTTTAATAATTATTGTTTATTTGTACTAAAAATCAATACAATTATACTTCACTATATCGGGTGTTCACTGTATTTAAGATGCATTAGCTTTTAAGTCGATACAAAAGCTGTTAAACAACGAGAGAGAGAGAGAGAGAGGACTGTATAGTA
>CAJPIZ010004124.1:0-10669 GCA_905368565.1 Medioppia subpectinata
TGTCCACCGCCGGCGCCGCCAACCGGTGTCCGAAACAACTCGTGAAACTCGAGTTCAATCATGTCTTGAGGACCCGATGTCTTGAGTGGATATGAAAATTAATGATTAGATTTTTAGGTTTGCATTTGTTTTGACGTTTCATTTGACACTAAAAGTCAACAAATGATTGACAAAAACACAACATTTAATGAATGATAAGATTATTATAATTATTATTAAACGACATGTGATTTAAATGGCATTTAAAATCCTTGTGTTGTGATAATTATTATGCCTTTTATTAGTCAGTGGTTAACAACACAAGCGATTGATTGTAGTTTTGGTTTAAAATTTGATTTGATTTTTATTATTATTTGTATTATTAATGTTTAATTGAATGAAAAACTAATGTTATATTTATTTTAGCAAAAAGTATATATATTTTTAATGTGAGTTTGAGTTACAAATCGCTTTCAATCACTTGACTGTATGTATGACTTGAGACTGACAGACAAACTTACAGAGAGGGTAACTTACCGTTTTGTTCACAACAAAACTTACAACAAAACGCAAGTTTTAGCTACATTTGTAACTCTCACTCTCTGTCACCCTCTGTTGACAGACACACAGGAGTGTGTCGTACGCTATGGCCGGCAGATGTCATGCCATGTGTGAGAGTGTGAACGTGTATTGTGTTGAATGCCATTCACTGGTCGTTCACTTTTGCATTGCATTGTATGCTTTGGTTTACAGAATATTCTTGATTTTTATTCACATTCATTGTTTGCCTCCAATAGTGTATGAAATGATTTGATTGTGATCATGATGAGGAACTATTATAATTAGAGTATTATTACAAATTAATACAGAATATTAATAGATATACTGTATATTTATAGATGTTTGACAATTAAATAACTAATTTTATGATAAATCGTTTTTTGTAAGTTATAATCTCATATTTTAGTAAAACGTGAAGTTTATTGTTTTAAATGTCAGTATTTGTATGGAAATTATAATAATAATAATAATAATTTTTATTTAGCAATTACAGTAAGCAATGAGATACATATCGTGTTGTATTCATATAACATGTTTTGTAATATGTTTTTGAAATAATCTGTTTATCAATATTTGTATTCAATTGATATTTCTGTTTAAATGAAAAAATTGATGAAAAGAACTGTTGTTTAGAAATCTTTAGATAACGAGTGGTCGAGAGTCGATGTCTTGTGTCCACACATTTGTGTCCATAGATAACAATAGCAGACAATTATTGAGACAATAATCACTGCAATCAATAAAATCACGGCTAATATATTCCAAATGGGTGTCAAGTCTATTGGTTTCTCAGTTGACTTTGGATTCTCAGTAGTCTTTGGATTTTCAGTAGACTTTTGATCCTCTGGTTTACAACTGATTAGCAAACGATTTGCCGATGAATTTAAACACTAATTGATTAAAAAATTTATTTCAAAAATACATAAATATATCAAACAATTACAAAACACTCACATCTGTGAGAAAATCCGTGTTTTGTGTCCAACAATACGTGATATCTGTGTCCTTTTTGAAGAGGAATACATATCGAGGAATTGTTGCACCGATTGGTCCCATAATACCGATCACTTGATTCACACTTTGGGTGCCATCAGTCACACCGCGAATCATTTTTTTGTCGTATAGATCCAAACGACTTGTAAAACAACCATATCTTCTCACAAACTGTTGGTTAGTTTGTGTGGACTTTGTTTGAGTCAATAAACACACGTTATGTTGTTTATCGGGTGAACGGAAATGAATGGCCGAATTATACTCAGGCGTCAACTTTGTTGAGTGCGTGGAAACGGTATGGTTGTCGTCCAGACTTCGTATCACATTATACTTGCGCTCTTTAAACTATTTGTAAATAATTTCCAACTTAAAGTTAGCCACAAGTTTAATGAAGACATTATTGACAATATATACTTTATAGACGACATAGAATTCTTTTTGCGCTAACTTGTATATAAAGCCAATATCGGGATCGGCATAGAAATTGTCGATCACATGATATTCACTATCCATTTGGACATCGGTTTCATTAGCCCTCAAAAGCCAGTATTGATTGCCGATTATAATCATCAGTGTTTGAGTCTTAATGTCGTAAACAGTTTTGTATATATTGAATGAATTGTCGGCAAAGGCTTTGCAGAACTGGATGTGACCGATGTCTGAGTGGTTTGTTATGAGACAATTCAATTGTGGTAAACATATCATCCCTTTTAATAGTGGAATAAAGTTATTAATTATAACTTATTATTTATAATTACATTCGTTTTGATAATCAATTTTAAATACCTATCACTAAATGTGTGAAGAATTGCATTTTGTCTGCGATTTGAAAAAAGATATAATTTTAAATCATAACGTTTTTGTTTAAAATAATTGTGATTTATTTGATTAACAACAATATTGTCATTCATTTGCTATAATCGGTTAAATTACTGTATTGGTACACATTAATATATAATATCCGTTTGATTAGTAAATATACTGTATAGATGTTCAACAATTAAAAAACTAATTTACGACAAATCGTTTTTTGTAAGTTGGTCTCATATTTTAGTAAAACGTGAAGTTTATTGTTTTAAATGTCAGTATTTGTATGGAAATTATAATATGTTTTTAAAATAATCTGTTTATCAATATTTGTATTCAATTTATATTTCTGTTTAAATGAAAAAATTGATGGAAAAAATTATTGTTTAGAAATCTTTAGATAACGAGTGGTCGAGAGTCGATGTCTTGTGTCCACACATTTGTCTCCATAGATAACAATAGCAGATAATAATTGAGACGATAATCACTGCAATCACTAAAACTACGGCCAATACAATCCAATGAGTTATAGACTTTGCTTTACAACTGATTAACAAACGATTTGCCGATGAATTTAGACACTAATTGACAAATAAATTCATTTTAAAAATACATAATTATATCAAATGATTACAAAACACTCACTTCTGTGAGAAAATCCAGACTTTGTGTCCAACAATACGTGATATTTGTGTCCTCTTTGAAGAAGAATATGTATCGAGGAATTGTTTCACCGATTGGTCCCATAATACCGATCACTTGATTCACACTTTGAGTTTCATTAGTCAGACCGGGAATCACTGTTTTATGGCCTGGACTTGTAAAACAACTATATCTTCTCACAAACTGATGGCCAATTGGTGTTTGACTCAAACAACACATCCTATGTTGGGAATCGGGTGAACGGAAATGAATGGCCGAATTATACTCAGGCGGCAAATCCATTGATCCCTTCGGCACGTTATGATCGTCCAGACTCTCTATCCAATAAAATGTGTGATTTTTAAACTATTTATAAATAATTTTTAACTTTAAATTAGACAAAATTTAATGAATGAATTTATTGACAATATATACGTTATAGACTCCATATTTGGGTCCTTTCCTTGACCTGATAATAAAGCCAATATCGGGATTGGCATAGAAATTGTCGATCACATGATATTCACTATCCATTCGGACATCGGTTTCATTAGCCCTCAAAAGCCAGTATTGATTGCCGATAATAATCATCAGTGTTTGAGTCTTAATGTCGTAAACAGTTTTGTATATATCGAGCCAGATGGAGGACCAAAACGCCGCAGCCGTACGACAACCACATGCCTCGGGAGGACAGCCACCGGGCGTTGGGGTTCACCTGACCCAGAGAGAGAGAGAGAATCATTCGCTAATATTTATTCAATAATAAAACTATTGTCACAAAAAAGTGACAAATTGTCGCTAAAAAAGTGTTAGACATCAAGAACTCAACAGTAATAAAGAGGAGATGAATGATCTCATCGAAGGTAATCCTGTATAGTCTCAAAAACACATACATATGGATATGTGAGAGTAAAACCACCACTTGATAACTAGTGTAACACTATTAGTGTCGATAACTTAACAAAAATAATTTCAATTAATCGCATAATAAATACTAACAAAATAATGGGAACGACAGTCAAAAATTTTCTGGTGGACGTGAATTGGATGCCGTCGTCTATCTGTTCCCAATGCGTGAGTTTGCGGACCTTTCCCTGATCTCCAGACTCCCAGGGCGTGCCCTTCAGGAGGTGTAGGAACACAAACATCACCTGAAAATATAGAGACAAACGGTTAATATAAAAGTGTAAATGAATGACAAAAATAATAAATTGAAACAAACAATTGGTTTCACCAATCGATTGAAGACATATATAAATAGATGTGTATTTATGGTAATATTTAGACCAACAAAACAGTTGTTTAAATATTAATTCAATACACTTTTGCAGTGCATTACTGTTGCAGTAGTGGTAAGTGATTGCGTAAGACTAACACAAAACACAAACAACAAAAAGTTAATTAACTCTAAAAAACAGGTATTCATTGCAATGATTGCAAAACTACTGCAAAATTCAATGCAATTATAAAACACAGACATAAGGGGTAAATGAAAACCAGTGAACAAAAAACTTTATGTAAAAAGTACTGAAACTAATGTAAGTACTAAATGAAGACTAAATTAACCGCTGATTTAAACACTAGATAACAATCACACGGAGAGAGAGAGAGAGAGAGAGAGAGTCATTATCGACACAAAAATACAAGTCTTGAGCAAAACCTAAACTAAACACAAGACAAAAAACTTTTAACACAACAAAAACAGCGATAAATATGAGAAACAAATGACCAGATTATGTATGCAATTGGTTAGCGTCCAAACCCAGGCCACCGACAGGAAGGGGAACGACAGTAGCGCCAGATGGAGGACCAAAACGCCGCAGCCGTACGACAACCACATGCCTCGGGAGGACAGCCACCGGGCGTTGGGGTTCACCTGACCCGGAGTGCCGCCCAACATCATCCCAAACACCAATGCCATCAGCAGCTCATCCCTACCCGACCGACATCTGGTCCGAGTTGTTGTCGTCGTCGTCGCTGTTGTCACCGCCATCTGATCCAGTCTTGTGTTTTGGCCACTGATATGATAATCGCAATTGACGTTTGCCTTACAAATCACTCAACGATTACTACACTATAGACTTGTATTGACTTTCGTTTTGTATGTGTTTTGGCTTTGAATGGCTTTCAAACATACAGTTTGTCCACAGGTTTTGTTGTAAACAATATTTTTTTTCATTGCATTCATTCATTCATTACCAGTAATTACGTCCGCTTTCATTGACAGTGCTTTGAGAGTCCCTTATGTTAAACGCCATTCACTTTGTATAGTGTTGTGAAGTAAATGATAGCCCCTTTTGGTGGTGTGATTGACGTTAGCTATGAATGGTATAAAAGTTAGTGTTAAGTGAAGTGGCGGTCCATTTGAATGCCCGGTGTTTACAGGTATACATGGGTTGTGGAGCTCTCTGACCAATGGTTATCCCAGTATATGATTATAAATATAATTTATAATTATTAATTAAATAAAATTGTAATAATATATCAAGTATAAACTATTATAGCAATAAATTATAGGATTTTTGTAAGTATTTGTATCAGGTATAAAGATTAAGAATTTAAAGCTGAACTTATTATAAGGAATATTATTATTAAATTCAAACAATAGGTTAAATTAAATAGATTTAATTGTTTATTACATTCATTATAGCAAATGAATGATAATATTGTTGTTAATCAAATAAATCACAATTATTTTAAACAAAAACGTTATGATTAGAAATTAAATTACTTTTTAAACCGCAGACAAAATGCAATTCTTTGCACATCTAGTGATAGGTATTTAAAACTGATTACCAAAACACATGTAATTATAAATGATAAGTAATAACTAATAACTTTAATCGACTTTTAAAAGGAGTAATATTTTGGCCACAATTGAATTGTTTCATAACAAAACATTCAGACATCGGTCACATTGAGTTCTGCAAAGCGTTTGCCGACAATTCATACGATATATACAAAACTGTTTACCACTTTAACTCTCAAACATTACTTATTATTATCGGCAATCAATACTGGCTTTTGAGGGCTAATGAAACCGATGTCCGAATGGATAGTGAATATCATGTGATACACGATTTCTATGCCGATCCCGATATAAGTTTTATAATGAAGTTAACGGACGGAAACAACTATGAAGTCTATAACGTATATAATGTCTATAATGTTTTCATTAAACTTGTGGCTAATTTTAAGTTAAAAATTATTTATGAATAGTTTAAAAATCACACCATTTATTATATATCGAGTCTGGATTGGAATCCTAACGAGTATAGGATACCATTTAATTTGTCGTCTGAATATGATTCGGCCATTCATTTCCGTTCGCCTGATTCCCAACACGATATGTGTTTTTTGAGTCAAACAAAGTCCACACCAACTGACCATCAGTTTGTGAGAAGACATTGTTGTTTTATACACTTAAGTAAAGAAACAGTGATTCCCGATCTGACTAATGACACCCAAACTGTGAATCAAGTGATCGGTATTATGGGACCAATGGGTGGAACAAATCTTCGATATATATTCTTCTTCAAAGAGGACAAAAATATCACATATTGTTGGACACAAAACAAGGATTTTCTCTCAGATGTGAGTGTTTTGTAATCATTTGATATAATTATGTATTTTTAAAATGAATTTCTTCATCAATTAGTGTCTAAATTCTTCGGCAAATCATTTGCTAATCAGTTGTAAATCAAAGGAACCAAAGTCTACTGACTTAACAACCCTTTGGAATATATTAGCCGTGATTTTATTGATTGCAGTCATTATTGTCTCAATGAGTCTGTTATATATTCTATGGAAACAAATGACTGAACACAAGAGCGAAATCACTCAACAATCGGTCAAAACGTCTAAATCCATCAAATCGTCTAAAACCTCAAAAATATCCAATACTTTGTCAAAAAAGTTTTAACGATTTTTGTTAAATAATTTATTTACACAAAACAAAAAAGTTCAACATTTTTAAGCATATTAATTAAAATGATTTATCAAATTTTTAACTATTCATTAAATTAAATGTCCAAAAATTAATTAAATTCTAAAAATACTAAAACATATTATTATTTAAATTTACATACAAATACTGATATTTAAAACAATAAACTTCACGTTTAACTAAATTACGAGATTAAAACTTTTAAACTAATTAAAACTATAGTTTTTTAATTGTTAAACGTCTTTAAAACGGATATTATATATTAATTTGTAACAATACAGTAATTTAAATGATTATAGCAAATGAATGATAATATTGTTGTTAATCAAATAAATCACAATTATTTTAAACAAAAACGTTATGATTTAAAATTAAATCACTTTTTAAACCGCAGACAAAATGCAATTCTTCGCACATCTAGTGATAGGTATTTCAAACTGATTATCAAAACACATGTTAACTTATAAATAATAACTTATAATTAATAACTTTAATCCACTTTAAAAAGGAGTAATATTTTGGCCAAAATTAAATTGTCTCATAACAAACCATTCAGACATCCAGTTCTGCAAAGCCTTTGCCGACAATTCATACGATATATACAAAACTGTTTACGACATTAAGACTCAAACACTGATGATTATTATCGGCAATCAATACTGGCTTTTGAGGGCTAATGAAACCGATGTCCGAATGGATAGTGACTATCATGTGATCGACAATTTCTATGCCGATCCCGATATTGGCTTTATTCTCAGGTCAAGGAAAGGACCCAAATATGGAGTCTATAGAGTATATATTGTCGATAAAGTCTTCATTAAATTTTGCCTAATTTTAAGTTGAAAATTATTTATGAATAGTTTAAAAATCACACATTTTATTGGATAGAAAGTCTGGACAATCATAACGTGCCGAAGGGATCAATGGATTTGCCGCCTGAGTATAATTCGGCCATTCATTTCCGTTCACCCGATTCCGGACATAGGATGTGTTGTTTGAGTCAAACACCAACTGGCCATCAGTTTGTAAGAAGATATAGTTGTTTTACAAGTCCAGGCCATAAAACAGTGATTCCCGATCTGACTAATGAAACTCAAAGTGTGAATCAAGTGATCGGTATTATGGGACCAATCGGTGAAACAATTCCTCGATATATATTCTTCTTCAAAGAGGACACAGATATCACGTATTGTTTGACACAAAATCTGGATTTTCTCACAGAAGTGAGTGTTTTGTAATCATTTGATATAATTATGTATTTTTGAAATGAATTTATTTGTCAATTAGTGTCTAAATTCATCGGCAAATCGTTTGTTAATCAGTTGTAAAAGAAAGTCTACAACTCATTGGATTGTATTGGCGATTGCAGTGATTATCGTCTCAATTATTGTCTGCTATTGTTATCTATGGACACAAATGTGTGGACACAAAACATCGACTCTCGACCACTCGTTATCTAAAGATTTCTAAACAATAGTTCTTTTCATACATTTTTCATTTAAACAGAAATATAAATTAAATACAAATATTGATAAACAGATTATTTCAAAAACATATTATAATTTCCATACAAATACTGACATTTAAAACAATAAACTTCACGTTTTACTAAAATATGAGATTAAACTTACAAAAAACGATTTGTCGTAAATTAGTTTTTTAATTGTTAAACATCTATAAATATACAGTATATCTACTAATCAAACGGATATAATGTATTAATTTGTAACAATACAGTAATTTAACCGATTATAGCCAATGAATGACAATATTGTTGTTAATCAAATAAATCACAATTATTTTAAACAAAAACGTTATGATTTAAAATTATATCTCTTTTCAAATCGCAGACAAAATGCAATTCTTCGCACATTTATTGATAGGTATTTAAAACTGATTATCAAAACGAATGTAATTATAAATAATAAGTTATAATTAATAACTTTATTCCACTTTTAAAAGGGATAATATGTTTACCACAATTGAATTGTCTCATAACAAACCACTCAGACATCGGTCACATCCAGTTCTGCAAAGCGTTTGCCAACAATTCATACGATATATACAAAACTGTTTACGACTTTACGACTCAAACACTGATGATTATTATCGGCAATCAATACTGGCTTTTGAGGGCTAATGAAACCAATGTCCGAATGGATAGTGAATATCATGTGATTGACAATTTCAATGCCGATCCCGATATTGGCTGGATATACAAGTTAGAGCAAAAAGAATTCTATGTCGTCTATAAGGTATATATTGTCGACAATGTGTTCATTAAACTTGTTGCTAACTTTAAGTTGAAAATTATTTACGAATAGTTTAAAGAGCGCAAATATATTGTGATACGAAGTCTGGACGACAACCACACCGTTTCCACGCACTCAACAAAGTTGCCGTCTGAGTACAACTCTGCCATTCATTTCCGTTCACCCGATAAACAACATAACGTGTGTTTATTGACTCAAACAAAGTCCACACCAACTGACCATCAGTTTGTGAGAAGATATGGTTGTTTTCCCCGTCGTTTTGAACCATACGACAAAACAATGATTCGCGGTCTGACTGATGGCACCCAAAGTGTGAATCAAGTGATCGGTATTATGGGACCAATCGGTGGACCAAATCCTCGATATGTATTCTTCTTTAAAGAGGACACAAATATCACGTATTGTTGGACACAAAACAAGGATTTTCTCACAGATGTGAGTGTTTTGTAATCATTTGATATAATTATGTATTTCTAAAATGATTTGATTTTTTCAATCAATTAGTGTCTAAATTCATCGGTAAATCATTTGTTAATCAGTTGTAAACCAGAGGATCCAAAGTCTACTGAGAATCCAAAGACTACTGAGAATCCAAAGTCAACTGAGAAGCCAATAGACTTGACACCCATTTGGATTATATTAGCCGTGATTTTATTGATTGCAGTGATTGTCGTCTCAATGAGTGTCTGTTATTATATTGTATGGAAACAAACGACTGAACACAAGAGCGAAATCACTCAACAATCGGTCAAAACTACTAAATCTGGCAAATCGTCTAAAGCTTCAAAAATATCCAATACTTTGTCAAAAAAGTTTTAAAGATTTTTGTTAAATAATTCATTTACACAAAACAAAAAAGTTCAAAATTTTTAACCATATTATTTAAAACGATTAAATTTTTAATTTATAAAGTATTCATTCAATTCAATGTTTATAAATTAACTAAATTCTATCAAATACTAAATAATAAATAACTAACTTTAAAACTAATTAATTTTAACATAGTTTTATTAAACATCAAGAAATATTCGCTAATAAAAAAGTTTAACTAAATATGTGCATTTATAATAATTTATAAATGCCTTAATAAAGATAATAAAATAGCAAAATGACCACGGACATCACTAATTATAATAGTTTCCCATCATGATCAAAATCAAATCATTTCATACACTATTGGAGGCATTCAATGATTGTGAATAAAAATCAAGAATATTCTGTAATACAAAGCATACAATGCAATGCAAAAGTGAACGACCAGTGAATGGCATTCAACACAATACACGTTCACACTCTCACACATGGCATGACATCTGCCGGCCATAGCGTACGACACACTCAACACACAGACAGTTGTCTCCCACTGTCTCTCACTCTCAATGTTTACATCGATTTTGAACGCAAAACAACATTCAAAACAACACTTGTTTTGCCATTCAATGGGAGAGACATTCAAACAGACAGTCAG